>VYZW01024877.1:0-38932 GCA_013401315.1 Balaeniceps rex | reverse complement strand
CCCCCCCCCCCCCCGAGCCACCCTCCCTCCCCAGGGAAATCCCGCTGGGATGGAAAAGCGACGCTGGAAAACGCGGATACCCCGACTCGCGGGGCGGCTTTTTCCATGATTTCATAGATTTCAAGCCCACGTCCCCTGAGTTTTCCCTTCTCTGGGTGGGGATGTCACCGTCCCCGAGCCCTGCCACCCCCCCCCATGCTCCCAATCGCCACCCGGGGTGCCCAGCCAAATCCTCGGGGTGAAACCTCCGCTCCGAACCCAGTTCTCCCAGTGCCTGCAGCGGGGAATGGAGCTCCCCCAGTTAACCAGGGCATGGTCCCCCCGACCGCAGGAGGAACGAGGAGGGCATTTCATCAGGCATCTCGTTATAACGAAAAAAAAAAATTAAAATCAACCATATTAACCTATTTTTTTTTAATACGGAAGGGCTGCACCCCTGGGTCCTCAGGATTTTCTTTATCCTCAGGACTTTTCTTGACCCTTAGGACCCTTCGCATGCCCTGGCCCATCACCAGCGTTAGGGTTTCCTTATATTTTTCTTCTTCTGGAAGGGGAACAATAAAAATCAGCGTTTTTTGGTCTCCTGCACTGATAACCCAAATTCATCTCCATGATGGAGCCTCCATTGGGAAAAAAAAAAACAGAGGAAGAACCCTAAACTTGTCTGGAGGGTGGCAAGAGCATCCCCCAGGCTGGAGAAGGGTCTCCCTCAGCTTTAAACACCTGTGGATGCTTCAGCAGCGACCATCTGGAGACCTTCTTGAGGTTTTAAACGGCAAGAGGGTAGGTTGAGATTGGACAGAAGGAAGAAATTCTTTCCGATGAGGGTGGTGAGGCAGTGGAGGAGGATCATAGGATGCCCAGAGTTGTGGATGTCCCATCCCTGGAAGTGTTCAAGGCCAGGTTGGACGGGGCTTTGAGCAACCTGATCTGGTTGAAGATGTCCCTGCTCACGGCAGGGGGGTTGGACTGGGTGATCTCTGAAGGTCCCTTCCAACCCAACCCATGCCATGATTCCGTGATTTGCATTTGCAGCTGTTTTGGTGGAGCCTCATCCAGCCAAGAGCAAGAAGTCACCTTGATGACGTTTAATTTCCGGCAGGAGGTCAGACTGCCTCGCCCCACGGATGGGCATGTCCTTCAAGCTCTGCTCCTACACTTCCCAGGTTTAGGACCACGCACATCCTTCCCCAGAAGCACAAACACAGAAACTTTGTTGGCGGGGACCTCCGAGGTCTCCAGTCCAACCTCCTGCATGGAGCAGGACCAACACCAAAGTTAGATCAGGCTGCTTGGAGCAACCAGCCGAGTTTTGAACGTGCCCATGGACATCTCAGCAGCTCTTGAGATGCTAGGAGAAATAACCTGAAATCTCCTCCAGCATCTAGGGATGGAGGTCTCCTGGTCCAAGGATGGAGGCAAAGACCTGCAGCAGGTCGTGCGTTGGCAAACGCGTGTGTGTGTCGCGTAGCCCACAGGTCCTTTCTCCCTGCTGCTACAGCTTGAGAGAGCCTGGTTGTCTCCTCTGGGACACAGGGCTCTTCTCCCTAGTTTTCCTTCACGCTTTCAAGGAGCACTGAGGGTACGGAGAAGAAAATCAAATAAAATAAAATGAACCCATCCTCTGAAGCAGCAGAATTTCCCCAGATGGTCTGTTCTCTGGACCACGGCTATCGGAAGCCAAGATCTCCTGGGTTGCTCCAAAGCTCTTCTGCTGGTGGCTTGGGTGGAGGTTGCTCTTACGGCTCAATTTTAGAGCTGGGGAATGAGGACGCTGGGTACCGGGACACAGCGGGCGCGGGGGGAAAACGGACGCAGCCCCGGCGAGCCCGATGCGTTTGAGATGGCTCCAAAATTTCTCTTGAGCTGCTGTTACAGACCAGGAGGAGGGAAGGGTCCGGGTGGTGCTCGGGACGAGACGCAACGGGTGAGAACATGGAGCTCGGCCCACGTGGAGCCACCTTCTCCTCCAGCCAGAGCCCCCACGCCCCACGCAGCAGCATCCCTCGATGCTGGGACCCAGCAGGTTCTGCTCCCTCCGGGAAGGGACCGGCGGGGATGGCAGGGCCACCACGAGCATCCATCATCATCACCCCCGCGGCAGGTCTGAAATCCGGCACCGAACGCATGGACGTTTCCTTCAGGGAGCAAAGATCCTTTTGTTTTTCTGTTTTTTGGGGGTTGGTTTGGTTTTTGGGGTTGCAATCCCAGCGGTCGCTGCTATGCTCACTACAGTCTCCAAACCGGCATGTGGTGGCCTGACCCTAAAGGAGGAAACTTTTTTTTTTTTGCTTTTTATACAAAAATTAGGATATTTATATATATACACACACACAGAATAAGCTTTTTTTTCTTTTTTTCTCCTTTTTTTTTTTTTTAAAGAGCTGACCAGCGGAAAAATGTGAAACCATTTCCCTGCGGGTTCGGAAAAGCTTGTGCTCGTGGGGTTGTGGGTTTGGTTTGTTTTTTTTTTTTTCAGATGAGATCCAGGATATCTTTTTCTTCCCTTTTTTTTTTTTTTTTAAAAAGGTTTTCTCCCCCAAAAAAAAAAAAAAAAAAAAGATTTACAAACAAAATAACAGCTCGTATCAGCTCTCCAGAAGAGAGATGGTATGACAATATTAATCCAAACATCACGCTATTTAATTCCCCAATAAAACATTGGAAAAAAAGGAGCCAACAGTATCTGCACTAACACTTTGCTACATATAAAATCTCCAGCTAATATGAAGCTTATGGTACCAACCTCTAAAACAGTTAAGATATATACACATATTTTTTTTTTTGGGGGGGGGGTATATTAACAAACAGAATATTACAAAATATTAAAGAAGGCAACTCTGCTGTCATTTTTTTCGGGGCGTGGATTTTTGTTGGTTTTTCTTCTTTTTTTCCTTTCTTCACTTGAAGTTGGCGTAGTCTGAGAAGGCGTCGATATATTCCTGCACCACCTTGTAGCAGAATTCGTACTGTTCCTGCGGGATTCGGGGAGAGCGCAGCGTTAGACCAAGACAATTCACACCTAAGACATAATTTGATGCTTCGTGGTCTGCGGCTAGCTGGGACCAAGCATGGTCAGGTGTCCTCAGCCCAGAGCAAGGGCCTGAACTGGATTCCCACCTGTGAACCCCCTCGAACTGGATTCCCACCTCCTTTGTCACCCCAGCTGCCCACCCTCCTTGCTGGGGTGCCACCAGCAAAAGAAATTCTGCTTTCCCCTTTCTCTCTGAGGTCCTATGCCGCTCCAGGACAGGTTTCCAGGCTCCTGGAGCCCATAAATACGTGGGCTGTGGCTGAGGATGTCTCCAAGGAGGCTCCTACAGCTTGTGTTGGTGCTCAAAAGGGGCTCGATGCCTTCAGACGTCCTAACAGGAGGAAGGGGCGACACCTCCTGAACCACCTCCATCCCTTACTCTTTCATGGAGGGTGAAAACCTCCAACCGAGGAAGTTTTTGCTCAACGTTGAGTCCCCAGCCCATTCCCGCCGAGGTCTGGGGTGGCAGGAGGAGCGTGGGGTGCGCTCAGCTGCGCTTACCAGTGTCTGCACCATATGCGGCCTCTGTAGTCTTAAACTCTTCACCGTCTGAAAGACGTCGAGAATCCCTTCTGCCTTCACCCTTTCCAGGACAGTGCTCAGCGCACAGAAGGTGCCTGTTCTTCCTGCTCCGGCACTGGCAAAGAGAAACCAGAAGGTAAAGGAAACCGCCCGTCCTGACCGTGTTGGCTTCGCTCAGGGGACAATCCATAGGGGAACCACCAGAGAACTGCAGGAGCCGACGGTCCTGCCACAGCCTCTCCTAGTTTAGCTAGGACATGCTCTACAAGACTGAAGCCTCTTTGCTTAGCTGAGCAGGAAAACCCCGTACGACGTCTGCCCGGGCTGCCCCTGCTCAGCCCAAGTCTCCTGAAGGACCTTTGACCATCTCCAAAGCTTCTTGCAGAGCAGGTCCCCCTGGAGAGGTGGTCAACCCCTGCACCACCCAGGCTTTACCTGCAGTGCACAGTGATCGGGTGGTTGCCAGACTGCTGCTGCTGCTTCTGCACAGCCGCGATGATGTTGATCATTCCCTTCCCGTCCCCGGGGATCCCAACTTCTGGCCAGCCGTGGAAATGAAACTGCCGAATCTGTCGGCTCTTGTTTTCCTGGTGGAAGAGCACAGCTCGAGGTCTGTAAGTTGGTGGGAGACCCGTACCAAGAAACCCACCCGCTCAAGGCTTTGGGGAAACCACCTGCTTAGGAAAGCTGTCCGCTTGGGAGGGAAGGCATTCCCGTGGCATGGAGCGGGGCAGGACGTGGGGAACAGGAGCAGGAGGGAGGCTGGGTGGTGGGCACAGGGACAAGGCAGAAGGAGGATGAGGGCTGCGTGGTGGCAGCAGGGCAGAGGGGCTGGATGAGAAGCGATCAGCGGGACAGGAACCCCCAGGGGTGGGAGGTAAGCGTAGGGAGGAAGGTGGGATTGCAGGGGACGGACACTGCTTTGGGATGACGGGGAGATGATGGAGCTGAAGATGCCAGAGGGAAGGTTCAGCACTTGCAAGAGGAACCACAAAGCACCATGAACACCAGCGGGGGTTAATGACAGCCAAAGCCAAGAGCACCTAGAGCTCCCCGCAGGGAGAAGGCCAGACTCTTACCCTGGTGTTTGTCACCAGCAGGTCCCGCACCGTATAGCTCTCACACTCCTCCTCTTTCTTCAGCTCCACAGTGATGTCTCCATAGGACACTGAGCCGTCAGATGGCCAGTACTGGGCACACTTCTCCTGAGAAAGCATTACAGAGGAGACAGGGTGAAGACCCCGTACTTTTCCCCTGGGCTTGAATTTCCATTCAAGCTTCTCCTGTGTCCACCCCACAGGAGTCTTCTCCTGTGGCTGCCAGCTGCCCAAAGCCACGTGGGATCTCATAGAATGGTTTGGGTCAGATGGGACGTTTAAAGATCATCTAGTCCAACCCCCGGCCATGGGCAGGGACGTCTTCCACCACGTCAGGTTGCTCAAAGCCCCGTCCAACCTGGCCTTGAACACTTCCAGGGATGGGGCATCCACAACTTCTCTGGGCAACCTGGTCCACTGTCTCACCACCCTCACAGTAAAGAATTTCATCCTAATATCTAATCTAAATCTACCGTCTTTCAGCTTAAAACTGTTACCCCTTGTCCTATCACCATCTCATGCACTTGCTTCGGAGACGAGATGCCCGCTACACCCAGAGATGCTTTGAGAACTGAGGGTCCACAGTCGGTTTACTGAACATCTCCCCACCCTGGCTTTACCAACATCTGGATTCTTTGCATTACAAGTGGAGGCTGAAATATGTCTCCTGCACGGCTTTGCTAGAGAGAGGGTGAATGAGCACCGAGTGCCGCGGCCATCGGGAGATTTTAAGGGGTCACACTGATCTATTTTGCTGGTGCTCCAATGCAGCTTATCCCCGGGCACTTACCTGGCCTCTCTCCTCCAGCTCCGTTAGCATCACTATGGAGCAGGATTTCCACTCCCAGATCATCCTCCAGAAGTCCTCTATCGTGTGCTGCAGCGGTCCTTGGCTGGCGATATAGGAGTCCTTCTGGCGATAACCCTGCAATGTGAAAACAGGGTTAGCGGTGAATCGGCAGCGCCTGGATGCCAGGAGCAGCGGGAGAAACACTCTTGGACACAGCCAGGTTACCAAGCTCAGTGAATTTTTGGGAGCATCATGACTGTCCATGTGAATGACCACAGCCTGGGCAGAGAAACCTGCTCTCACGGTGGGCTATGTCCCCACGCACGGGCGTTACCACACTGCTGCTCAGCAGCTGAGGTGCCATCAGCCAGCGCTTTACCATGAGACCTTTGTTTTTAAAGAAAGGCTGATGGAGGAGGCTCATATCCCCTACACATGCATGGCCTTATCCATTTGGCGGAGAAAGATTTGGGTTTCCAGCACTCCTAAGAGACGTTGCAAAGTCTGAGCGTTGTAGCAGAGCCTTGCCCGAGCTCCAAGTACTTCAGGTACGATTTTTACTGGGGATTTTTGGAAGAAGTAAGCAAAACTAGATGGATCTAGATGATCTTTAAGGTCCCTTCCAACCCAAACCATTCCATGACCTATGAAAACCAGCCGTAAGTCCGGGTGACTTTGGCTCTTCCACAACCACAAAGTGCTTCTGTTTCCAAAACCCCTCCGACGTTCCCCCGTGCCCTCGCTGCAGACTGTGACTAAAGACGCTTCGTCATTTGGAGCTTGTCATTAAGCAAAGTTCAGCAGAGGCAGGAAATTGAATCCTCAACCAAAATTGCTTACGTGACATTTAAGCTTTCTGATCTCGATGCAGAACAAGGCGGCTGCTCCCGGCTTTGTTGTGCTGGATGCTCACGCAGCCAGAGCAACCCGCTGGGACCCAGCAAAGGGGATTTCAGGGAGCAATTAATTTGGGATGTTTTAACGAGGAATATGCTGGTTTTACTGGTTCAACCCATGGCAGTAATCATCCTTTGGGGGGAAAAAAAGCCCCCTGCCATTAGGAGATGAAAATAGAAATTGGGCTAGAAAAGAGCAGGGCTCTGTCGCTTAGGCAGCGCTGGCATCACTGCACGAAGATAAATACTCATATGAGATGTCCCCCTGAAGTCAACAGGATTACTCACGAGAAAAGGGATGTGCAATCACTTACATCCTCCTCGGAGTGAGGAAAGCACTTAACCTCTCTGCCTCGCCTCCTCCCGTCACCCAGACAGGTATAATGGGATTGACCTGGTTTCTCTCAAGGGTTTTGGGATCCGTGTATTGCTCCATTACCTAATCTAGTGGCTGTTTTCTGACCAAATGAACAGTGCCGTATAGCAATCATTTCCATGGCTACGTGCATCCGCTTCTCCAAAGCCATCATCGGAGCCTGGAGTTGCAGAAGTCAGACCAAGATTTGGAGGCTCCGCTCAAGCTCCAGCTCTCCCCTCCCACCATCCGCGGGTCACAAGGAAACTGTATATAGAGAAGGGTTTCTTGGAGAAAGAAACTTAGCAGCATCTGGTGACACAAAGCAAAGTCAAGTGGAAAGAGCCTCACCAAACCTGGAGAAAAAGTGTTTTGGGACAAATCCTTTCCATAGGAAGCAGCGTGAGGTAAAGAGTTTCCGTTGGGAGAAAATGGAAAGAAGATTAAAGAAGACTCACGTCAATGAAGGAAGCGTTTACGTAGTCTGTGTTCTCTTCACCTCTCTTCACTGGAATGATTACTCGGTTGAACTCATCTGAAACAGAAGCAAAATGATCTGAGTTTTGTGGAACACCTTCAAAGCATGACTCCTTGATAACCATGCGTGGACTTTAGCTGGGAAGTCACCAAGCCCCAGGTGAGAGGACAGAGGTATGTGGAGTCCTGTGTTTACAGCACCCGACTGGGACAAGGAGACTCAGTTCTGCCTGCTGCCATGCCCTGGTTTCGGGAAGGAGGAGGCTGAGGGCTCCAGGAGCAGGACCTGCTCAACACAGGGACTCCCTTCTCTCTCGAGGCAGAAAGCCTCGGCAGCACAAACCTGCTGAGAAGAAAGTCATGGCAGGGACAGGGCAGAACGAAAGCAAGAAAGTCCTGGGGGCAGCGTTATATTTGGCCACGAAAAACCGCCTGCCCTTGACTCTGCCCTGTCCTTTCATGCCATCCCTGCTTGAGCAGGGGGTTGGACCAGATGACCTCCAGAGGTCCCTTCCAACCTCAGCCAGACTGTGACTCCACTACTGCGGGCACAAATGCCTCTGTCTCGACCGCTCTTGAGCACTCACAGAATCACAGAGTGGCTGAGGTTGGAAGGGACCTCTGGAGGACATCTGGTCCAACCCCCCTGCTCAACCAGGGCCACCCAGAGCTGGCTGCCCAGGACCACGTCCAGATGGCTTCTGAAGATCTCCAAGGATGGAGACTCCACAACCTCCCTGGGCAACCTGTGCCAGTGCTTGGTCACCCTCACAGGCAAAAAGTGTTTCCTGATGTTCAGAGGGACCCTCCTGTGTCTCAGTTTGTGCCCATTGCCCCCTGTCCTGTCACTGGGCACCACTGGAAAGAGCCTGGCTCCATCCTCTTTGCACCTTCCCCTCAGGTATTTGTAGATATTGATGAGACTGCCCCGAGCCTTCTCTTCTCCAGGCTGAACAGTCCCAGCTCTCTCGGCCTTTCCTCATAGGAGAGATGCTCCAGGCCCTTCATCATCTTCATGGCCCTTCACTGGACTCTCTCCAGTATGTCCATGTCTCTCTTGTACTGGGGAGACCAGCACTGGACACAGGGCTCCAGGCGTGGCCTCACCAGTGCTGAGTAGAGCAGAAGGATCACCTCCCTCGACCTGCTGGCAATGCTCTGTCTAATGCAGCCCAGGACACCACCGGCCCTCTTTGCTGCAAGGGCACGTTGCTGGCTCATGGTCAATTTGATGTCCACAGGACCCCCAGGTCCTTTCCTGCCAAGCTGCTTTCCAGCTGGGTGACCCCAGCACATACTGGTGCCTGGGTTGTTCCTCCCCAGGACCAGGACTTTGCACTTGTCCTTGTTGAACTTCATGGGCCTGTTGGCCCATTTCTTCAGCCTGACTCCTGTCCCCACAACCACCCAAACGGTCCCCTCACCCACCAGGCATGCTTTCCCCAGGCAGACAAACAAGTCTTACATGGAATTATCTGAAGCACCCTGTTCTTCTTCATGTTTGCCGGCAAATTGCCCGTTCTCATCTTGTCGTTCTGAATTTTGATTGAAGTGAGCTTCTGCAGAGGAAGGAACAAAAGTAGAGGCAGCTTTCAGAGCCACTCCGTGCCAGGCAAGCGCATGGTGGTCCCAGCAGCCCAGCACCATCCGAGCGGATCCACCAGGACAATAACCACGCTCACCTTGAACTCCTCTTCCAGCCCGTTGCTGCTGGTCCCTGGCACTTTGTTGTAGATCTTCTGGAGGTGGATCTCTAACGAGGTCACCTCCAGCTCTGTGTCACCGTAGAGATAGTGCTCCAGAAGTGCTTGGTATATAAACACATACTGCATCTGCAAGGGTTGCAGGGAGAAGCCATCAGCCTCCGCTCCACGCTCAGCGAGCGCACCCTGGTGCTCAAAACCCACTGCCCCACTGCCCACCCGTGCTCGCTGGGCACGTGGCACCCCTCCCCGACCCCAGAAAATTGGGTAACAACCTTCCTGCCACTGTACGGGGACAGGGACCTGATTTGCTACACCACACAAAGCTGACATGACACAAAACTTTCTCCAAGTCTGGAGGAAAGGAGGCTGAGGGGAGACCTTATCGCCCTCTACAACGACCTGAGAGGAGGTTGTAGCGAGGTGGGTGTTGGTCTCTTCTCCCAAGTAACAAGTGATACGACGAGAGGAAATGGCCTCAAGTTGTGCCAGGGGAGGTTTAGATTGGATATTAGGAAAAACTTCTTCACGGAGAGGGTTGTCAAGCACTGGAACAGGCTGCCCAGGGAAGGTGTTGAGTCCCCATCCCTGGAGGTATTTAAAAGATGTGTAGACGTGGCACTTCGGGACATGGTGGACTTGGCAGTGCTAAGTTAATGGTTGGACTCGATGATCTTAAAGGTCTTTTCTAACCTAAATGATTCTATGATTCTATGAAGGGGATTAAAAAGAGCAGGACCCAGCGAAAGGCTCACTTGATGCAGCATCCTTCCAAAATGAGGGATGATGCTCAACCTGCACGTAGGCTTCGCTGCAGGCTGGGTACTGAAATCTAACTCCAGTGAGCAAAGCCCAGATGAGACCACAGCAGCACACTTACATCTGTCTGTACCATCTGGCAGCGCTGAGCCCGGATCCGGCTCACGAAGCCGTAAACGTCCACCTTCCTCTCCGCGTGCATCATGTCCAGCATGGCATCGATGACGATAAAAGTGCCCGTGCGTCCTACCCCGGCGCTGAAAGAGCAGAGGGGACAAGTGGTCAGTGCAGCAGTGTTGGCATTGGAGTCCCTTGTAGAGCGGCTGGGAGCGAGCCAGACGCTTCCCAGCAGTGAGTAAATAGCAAAATCTGTTTTGGAGATGAGAGAGGTCCTCAGCCTGGTGTTCAGTGTCGCCTGGGTTTTGCAGAGAGATGCACACAGCATCTCCAGCAACCGCCGCGACCAGAGTGCACGAAGGCACAGAGCAGGGTGAGCCAAAGCAAAACCTGAGCCAGCTACGGCTTCCAGAGTCTTATGGGCTGTCTGTTCCTACCAGCTGCCTGCTGCTCCTTCCAGTCACCCTCCATCATGTGAAGGTGAGCCCATGGGGAAGCTGGGCTGGTAACTCAACCATTAAGAAGAAGAAAGATGAGGCCAGCAGATGCTACGGAAAGACAAAGCTCTTTCGTTAGCTGCCTCCTGAGAAGGAAGCTGGAAAGATGGACTTGGGAGGTTGCAAATACGGTCATCACCTCTGCCTTTAACCATGGGGCTTTCCCTCACTGAAATGTGGACACCCCCCGTAGCTCCCCCAGGCTTGCTGCTGTGCCTGAAACCACTCTACGTGAGGTCAAACACCGTTGTCCCCGCTCCCAGACATGCTGTCAGCTGAGTACTGCCTTCCCACAACAAGGGGTGTTGCCCTCTTGTGCCCAGGGCAGCGGAGAGCTGAGGGAGATGCCACCAACGCCCAGCAGTGGTGCTCAGCTTGGCTCACTTGGCATCTCACTAACCCAAATGACCACTCAACACGAGCTGTAACACCATCACATCGCCGATTCCAAGAAGTTCCTTCACTTCGCATGCGTTTTTTTGAATGTTCCCATGGGGAACATTCCTATTTAACATGGGAAAGCTAAATAAAAACAATAAAAAAGGCCTGACAAAAGAAAATCCTTTTAATATTAAATAGGAGACGCTTTCCAAGTGACCCAGGAGAGGCAGAGGTCAGCCGTGACCAGGACCTACCTGCAGTGCACTACTATTGCTCCTGCGTATTGGGGGTTACACGTCTTCACCTTCTTCAAGAACTTCAGCATCCCGATGGGGGTGAAAGGGACCCCGAAGTCGGGCCAGCTGGTGAAGTGGAACTGAGTCACCAGGCGCTGAGGCTTCTTGTTTGTGACGTCGCCAACCTGAAGGGGAAACGTGTATTCAGGTTAATGATAAATACTCGGATTTCCCTTCTTTCCCCAAAAGAAAGGGCAGAGAGGGAGCTACAGCCCCAAGACTGAGCTGGACGGCTTAAGAAGCACTAGCATCCGCAAGCTGAAAGGGCACGGACCCAGGCTCCGGGTCTCTAAATTAATCTCTAAAAGCATGACATTTCAATTGCCCAGCATCACATCCCACATCCTAGGGGTGGGAGATGCCAGCCCAGCCTCGGCTGTGGCTCCAAGCCGGCAGAAGCCACCGTATTTCATTCCCAGCAAGCACAAACAGAAGCTGCTGCTCCATCCTTTCGCACACCTCTGCCCACAGCATCCTCAGTTGAAGGCAGGGGAGGAAACCACCCACGTCCAAGCCACTGGAGTGAAGGGTGAGGCTCAGGAGAACCCCACTCAGGGTCCAGACAGGTTTTCAATTGCCAGCTCTTCCTTGCCTGCCTCCGAGAGCAGCAGGAGAACAAACAGACTGACTAAAGCATCCAGAGCCTCCTCGGAGGATGAGAAAACGTAGCGACAGATGGGAAAGCAATCAAAACCAACGCATACGGTGCTGGATTTTGTCTCGGCTCATGGGATAAATCTGATTATTTGCAGGCATTAAGTATCTGTGGGTGAGAGCAGGAACCGATACTGGTAACAGCATGTGCTGGAGTATTACAGTACTGAATTTCAGCCTCGGCATCCATCAGCTTCCCTGCTTTCAGTACAGCCATGCTGGTACCCACTGGGAACGGGCTCCCAGGTGTTTGAGGTGAGTAAATTCTTAATAGCTCTGGTTAAAAACGGATGCTGGGGTCGGTTCATCCCAATCCTGCTCTCAAGGCACCTCGGAGGAGTTGAGGAGCATGCCAGCGCCTGTTGGATGTCCAGCGCGGAGAGGGGAGGGATGGGATGGGATGGGATGGGATGGGATGGGAGACGCAAGCCCTGGCACCTGCTGGATGCAGAACTTCCGCACAGTGTAATCCACCAGGACGGTCACGTCCTCCACGGACACTCGGATGTTCCCGTATGTCCAGCAGCCCTGATCCGGCCAGTACTGAGCACACTTACACTGCGGGGAGAGAAAACGGGTGCAGGTGAGTTCTGGTCCCTTGCAAGCCTGGGACCAGCTCCAAGACATGCCCATGGGCATGAGATGTGCTGGATTCGGACAAAGTTGGGTTAGATACCAGCCCATGAAGCCTTCTGGCACCTACCTCTTTCCTCTCTTTCAGGTTGGTCACCATGACAATTGTTGCTGTGTTTTGCTCCCAAATCATCCTCCAAAAATCGTTCACGGTTTCTTCCTTTGGTCCTAAGGGGAAGGTAAAAAGAAATGCGGTCATTGGGATCAACCCCTCAAGAGCTGAGACCAAAACCCAGCGTGTGAAGTCACACGTTGTGGATGATGCAACACATTTTTTGCCAATAGGTGTCAGCACAGGAGGTGTTTTGGTGTCTGGGGATGTCGGCTAACCCAAGAACAATCCTATCACACAAGAGTTTGGCTTTTTGGATATGTGTTATGAGGAGGAATTCCATTTTCAGCCCAAGAAGGGGAAATCGGACAAATGGGAGCATGGAAACGACTTCCATAAGGTCACCCAGGGAAACTGTGGCCGTCACAAGTAGCACGCAGAAGTCCCGTCCCCGAGCCTTGTGCTTTAACCACGGGATCCCGTTTCAATATAGCACAAGAATATCTGCTGCCTGCCAGACAAGGACCTGACTCAGCCCAGACCTCCCCTGCCAAGCCAGAGGCTAAGGGGGAGCCAGGAGAACAGCAGAGCCAAAGCTTTACCCCAGCCTGGTATCGCTGACGGACCCGGTCCAGCCTTCCTTCTCCAGCAAGAGCCAGGCAAACCGGCAGGTGATGTCCTAACCCACTTGCAAGTCAAGAGTGGAAATGCAAAACACCTCCCATGGGCAGGTAACCCCCTTTTGCTGACATGAACCCCCCTGCGAGCGGGCATCTTGGTTTTAGGGATGTGTTTGGACCAGTACGAGGAAAGCAAGAGAGCTGGAAGGCTACGGAAGGTCCATGCAAGCTGGTGATGCTCTGGCTGGGGGCAGCTGAGCTTGGGAAGACTCGTGATGCTTGTTGCTCTCAATAGCTGATAGTCCTGCCTCCCCCTCTGAAGACCACAGAGAAATGTCTCTCCAAGGGCACAAGCCCACGTTCTTGTCTGCCAAGGTTTAAAAAGGAGCAGAAATGAAACCAGATTGGCGAGGTGCTCTCTGTAATATCAGATTTGGGGAATTTAATTAAAGCAGCTCACTGGCAATATTTCCAGTGATCATGACCACCTGCAGCTGTGGGCCAGGGTGGAAGGACAAGGCTCAGGGAAGAAATGCTCTGACACCCTCCAGCAATAGGTATTGCACAGGTAGGGCTTCTCTTCCTCCCGCAATGCACCCAGCACTGGTCTTTGACCGGGAAAACCATTTTGGGAACAAACTGTGGACCAGCCAAGCCTCCTTTTGACCAGGGGAGCTCTGCACGGCGCTGTGCTGTGGTTAGACTGGCACAGCTTTGCAGAGCAGAAGGACCCCAGCCTGACTGCCACCAGACCGAGCTACAGGAACAACTGAGCACTTACCTTGTGCAGCAATGAACTTGTTTTTCTCTTGGTACCCCTACAGAGAAAAGGAGAAAAAGGAAGACACATGAAAGACCTGCCGCCTTCTAACTCAAAAGTCATGAAGTGCAGCTACATCATTAATAAACAGAGACATCGCCTGCTCTGCTGCTCATTCCCCCCTGTGCAGAGAAGGGGCTGCAGCCTCCGAGGGGAGAAAGAGCTCCAACAGCAGGGCAGAAATAATGGAAAATCCCTGTGCAAAGGGCCCTTGCCCCAGAGCAACATTCCCCACGCTCACGCAGTGCACGAACGACCCCACTTGTTGGCACAGAGCACTAATGAAGTGGTACCCAACAGCCCTTCTGCTGCGATCAGACCCTGCATCCAGAGCATCACATGGAAATCAGAATTAATCTTCGGGAGATAGGGCTGCTGAACTCACGGGGATTGATTTTGTGTATTTCCTAATGGATATTTATTTATTGGTGAAGAAAGGAAAAAGTTCTTTTGGGTCTTGCTTTTCTTCACGTGCCTCCATCTCTCTCAAAGTCTACTTCTTCACATTACCCTTCCAACTTATTTGAGCTACATGGTGATAACCACACAGGACCCATCTCCTCCTAGAAGCAGAGCAGGGCAATGTTGCCTCTACTTTAGCTGGGTTCCTTGATTTCTTTTTCATCCTCTTCCCACGTCCAGGCCTGCAAGTCGGGAAGTACCGATGATTAACCAGCCACATCAGTCATCAGCCATTAATCAGAAATCCCCAATTCCTGCAGGAATGGTTCCCAAAGCCCTTCCAAACCAGCTGGCTCGGCTTTGCAGCACCCCAAGGAGCGCAAGTGCTTCTCGTTACTTTAGAAGTGGGGAAAAGAGAGGTGGGAAGAGATGGGACTATGGCAAAGCAGCTGAGCGAGGGCAGAGCTACAGCTAGAATTTGAGTTCCAGCTCTCAGCCTCTTTCTCCAGCCATGTCCGTCTGGGCTCAAGGCACGGAGCAAAGCACAGTGAGCTCTACCACGGCCACACAAAAGTTACGAGATCAAAAACCAGCGTCATTTATTGCTCCGGAGGAGCTGGGGAGATGTTAACATAGGAGGTAGCCTCTTAACCATCTTCTCCCAGGCACAAGTCACACCCCATAAAGGCCCCATGCTCCTGGTGGGACCAGGAACCACCAGCCGGGGCGCAGCCGGTGGGGATTTCCCCTTCAAATCACAAAACTCACATTAATGAAGGAGGCATTGATGTAGTCGGAGTCAGGAACTCCCTCGACAGGAGTCAGGTGAACCCTGGAATGATCATCTGGAAGAAAATGAAAACTTTGCATTAAAAACAACTCCCTCCACGTAGCTGATATCTGGTGTAATGAGAAAGCCGGGTGTTGGAGCGGAGCCCCCGCTTGCTGGCTCCCCCGCACACACAAACAGCTTTATGCCCCCAAATTCTTCTTGCTTAAGCCTGGAGAGGTGCTAGACCTCAACCCAAGGAAGTTTTTCTTCTGCAGAGAGCACACATTTGAGGAAGCCCCCGAGGCAGCCCGTTGCCCCCCAGCAAAAGCCGGCCATTTCGGCATTTCTACTCCATTTAATTTTCAACGGCCTCCCAGCCGCTGACAGCTCCAGGCAGGTCCTCCTAGTAGGTATCTAAAGCTAAAGCAGATGCAGCTACCCATCTTGGAGGAGAAAGGAGCTCAACCATGTCCTTGCCCATCCCAAAAACAGGAACAGGGAGCCCCGCCAGCAGCACCGGCCGTGCCCCTCCCTGCCCAACGTGCTCTGATACCTACAGGGCAAAATGTTCACGTATCTGTTCTTCTCCTTGTTCTCCTCCTTGGAAGCAGCTTCACACGTGGCCTGTATGGGACACGCTGGGAGAGCCTGCAATGGCAGAAAAGGGGGTTTTCCATGATATTCTTACTCACGGTACAGCAGTGACCACAACACAACTGGCACGTCAGCGCACGCTGCATCTGAGCATCCCATCGGAGGGTGGTCACCTTTTGCTGGCCTCCAGGAGGTAGGTGAGCAGCAAGCCCTTGTCCACCTGCCCCTTCGGACGTGTCCCCACCACCCGTACCCCCCACCTCCACTCTAGCACCAGCTCCTTGTCCCCACCGAGCTCAACGTGACCATTTCAATAGCCTGGGCTGGACTGGAGAGAGCAAATCCCTTCCGAAATGTGGTACCTGGAGTCTCAGGACCCACGAACACGAGGTGGCAGCAAAGCCTCCGACGCCAAACCTACCAGCCTTGATCGCTGGATCAAGGAACTCATTTCTGCCCACGGAGGCTCCTGCTGAGATTTCCTCTGTTAACGGTGATGCTAACCCGATTAAACCCCCTGCGACAAGCCCCCACCGGCCGAGCACGCCCAGCGATGGGAGGAGCACCCATGCAGGGAGTTATTGTCCATCCAGCGGCACCAGGGACCTGAGGGTTGGGGAGCGCTGGGGTCACAGGCGATGCTGTGCCGGTCACAGCAGCCAGGTTTCACGCTCGAGCAGAGGAGGTGCTTCCCCAGCACCCTTATTCCACATCCTCTTTGAATAGTGAAGAGGACGAGAAGGTATTGAGGGATTCACCATCCCTTCCAGCCGACAGGACAGACGTGCTTCAGCAACGGAAGTCTTCAAGGCAGTTGAGTATTTATAACCTGACCCCCTCCCCTGCCCGGGCATTCATTGCACTTATTTAGTTTCATCGAAGCGTGGCCAGGAAGGGTATCAAGTTGTCCAACAGCTGGAGAAAGTCGAGTGGCTTTTTTTTTAATCTTCTCATCAGCCTCATATTGCTGTATCACGCCTTGGACCTAAGGTTTTATGTATTTGCAGATGACACCTTTGCAGCACAGACAATCAGATCAACAGTGTTTTTTCTTTCTTTAATTAGGCTGATGGAGAGTCCAGGTAGTTCAGCATCTCCTCCGTTACATGCTGTGATATCCAGCCAGTTATTGACCTCTGTCCCCTACCTCATTACTGCTCTGCCTGTTTTTGTATTGCCAAGGTGGAACAGGTTTATCGTCACAAGAAGCTGCAGAGCTCTGCAACGTCAGGAAGAGGTTGTAGCCATCTCAGAAGAGATGCTCCAGCATCGTGGGATAACCACAAAACCCAAATTATTACTCACTGTTGAAGGCCAACTGTTGTCCTATAAATTGGCATCATTATGCTTCAGGGTTAACAGCTCACTGAAACAGATGGGGTCATTTCTGTTTCTCTGTCAGAGCTCTTGTTTTGGCTGTTTGTGGATTTAAGCCACGAGGATCGGGAGGAGGGAGGCAGCGCCTGGGAGGAAAGCAGCAGGCAGGGAAGCTCTGGAAGACCCCAAGACATCCAGGACACTTCCCGAACCCAGAAAATCATAACGCTGTAATGTCGCTTGCTAGAAAACCTCTGCTTTCGGTAGCGAATGTGAGGGGTAGCGGCTTGCCCACCATCACGGCAGATTTAGGACCAGAATCAGTCCTCCCACCTTGCAGCCCTTTCAGAAACCCCCGAGGCCCAGGCAGACCATCATTCCCTCCGTGAAGCTCCCAGATAAGCTCTTCTGAAGCACAGCATCCAGCGCCGGCACCGTTATTTTATCGACTCAATTACCCTGAGCTGATGTGCCGACCCCAAGCTAGGAACCACTGCACACTGCAGCTCCTCTCTGACGTACCAGCCGTTTTGTCCCTGCTCTACGAAATGAGACCAGACTTTTCCCTGCTGTGCATCGTAAGCCCGACGCCAGAGAGCAGCCTGCGGGATTTAAGGGCAAGAAGCAAAGGCACTCACATTGAACTCCTCCCGAAAGAGCTTGTTGTCGTCTGCCATCCGGCGGTTGATCTCCTCTTCCAGCTTATCGACGGGCAGAGGCGGGTATTTACGGTTGGTGCTGGGGGAGCGGGCGAGCAGCGGCATGCTCTGCGGCTCTGCAATGACACCCGTCCATCAGAGGTGCCCACCCAGCCGCTCCCCGTGCCCAGCACTCACCCATGCCCAGGTGGGCACAGGGACCTCACCCACCCTGGCTGTCCGCTTTTAGGGCCATCTCTCATCCTCACTGCCCTGTATTTTCATAGAATCATAGAATGGTTTGGGTTGGAGGGGACCTTAAAGATCATCTACTTCCAACCCCCGCTTGATGGGCAGGGACACCTTCCACTAGACCAGGTTGCTCAGAGCTCCATCCAACCTGGCCTTGAACACCTCCTGGTCTTTCGTTCTTCCTACAGATGGTGCACAAAAATTTGGAGATGCTACAATAATGCAAAACTCTTACAGCATCCTGTGGTTGAGCGTTACACGGTCATAGAGGTAGGACAGGGCAATGAGGACCAAGTCTAACAACCCCATGCAACTCTACAGGCTTGGGGATGAGTGGCTGGAAAGCTGCCCAGTGGAAAAGGACCTGAGGGTGGTGGTCGACAGCCGACTGAACATGAGCCAGCAGCGTGTCCTGGTGGCCAAGAAAGCCAACGGCATCCTGGCTTGTATCAGGAATGGTGTGGCCAGCAGGACCAGGGCAGTCATCCTTCCCCTGTACTGGGCACTGGTGAGGCCGCACCTCGAGTGCTGTGTTCAGTTTTGGGCCCCTCACTCCAAGAAGGACACGGAGGTGCTGGAGCGTGTCCAGAGAAGGGCAACGAAGCTGGGGAAGGGTCTGGAGCACAAGTGCTGTGAGGAGCGGCTGAGGGACCTGGGGTTGTTCAGCCTGGAGAAGAGGAGGCTGAGGGGAGACCTTATCGCCCTCTACAACGACCTGAGAGGAGGGTGTAGTGAGGTGGGTGTTGGTCTCTTCTCCCAAGTAACAAGTGATAGGATGAGAGGCAATGGCCTCAAGTTGCACCAGGGGAGGTTTAGATTGGATATTAGGAAAAACTTCTTCACAGGGAGGGTTGTCAAGCACTGGAACAGGCTGCCCAGGGAAGTGGTGGAGTCCCCATCCCTGGAGGTATTTAGAAGACGGGCAGATGTGGCATGCAGGGACATGGTTTAGCGGTGGACTTGGCAGTGCTAGGTTAACAGTTGGATTCAATGATCTTAAAGGTCTTTTCCAACCTAAATGATTCTATGGTTCTAAGTCATCAATATTGGGGGATAAAGACCACCTCACTTTGAATTCAAGCTTCACTCTCACTCTTGTGGAAATTTTGGCACCATCACCATGACATAACTCCCAGGTGGACACAGCAAAGGTAGCTGTTGCTTGTGGTTCCTCAGTGAAGCCAAGAAAGGCCACGCGAGGGTTATACCAACACAACCGACAATTTATGAAGTTCACACCTTCGCTTACAGCAATGTAAAACTTGGGTAGGGAAGGTCTTAGCTGCCAATGTTAAAAAAAGGTGCTGATTTTAAGTTAGCGCTCGCTCTGAAGGTGTTTGGTTTATGTGGAGGGAGCTCAGAAAAAGGATCTGAACCAATCTAGGAGGTGGTGGCTCCTCTTCAGCTCTTACTTTGGTGCCTACATACGGACAGAGATGCCCAACTTCAGACCCTCAACGGGCAGCAGTGGCTCAAAGCCAGAAAACGTGACAAGCTCAGGGACAGAAGAGTTTACACATTACAGCAGGCTTGCTCAGGACTTTAAAATTGCATTTATGCGTCTTTAAGGGGTCCAAAAAGGTTTTTGTAAAGAAAAACCAATGTATTCCCTGCTTTCTCTCAGAAATGTTAGTTCGGTGCCTAGAGTTAGCGTAAAGATTTGGACGAGAGTTTTAATCAGCCATCATCCTAATTTGAAAAGGTAGAAGGATATTTAATTATTCCCCAAAGACGTGTTTTTTCAAAAAAGGTTCTTATTTGAGTCAAAGAGATATGGTGAAAATTCAAGAGGAACGTGAGCAGTCCGGTGTTGGAAGTGAGCGCACGTTTTAGTATTAACCACTTGAGGGCAAACATTTTGTGGCTGGCATAAAAGTTGGGAAATAAATTTTCATTCTATAAAAGTTTGCCAAAATCATGGAAAACGGAGAAAGTTCAGGACAAGAAACAAATAAAAATGTAGATGAAAAAATACTTTCCTACAAAAATATGAGGTGGGAGAACAAAGCCGTGGCAGCCGGCCCTCCGAGTCCTCGGGTGCTGTCATTGCACCAGGCTCAGACTGCGACAGTGCCGCATCCACGGGCTTTCCTGGACTTTTACAGAGGTCTGTCTTCTGGTGTATAATATTTATATTATTCTGGTGTATTTATATTTATTCTGGTGTATAATATTTATATTATTCTGGTGTATTTATATTTATTGTGGTGTATAATATTTATATTATTCCCACCAGGAATAATATAAATATACACTCAGGATCGCTTTCATACGCCCTTCCAAGACCATACCTAAAGACAACACAATCTTCATTTTCCTTTTTACACATTTCCAGCAAACCACCTCTGCAAACGAGTATTCGGCGAGCGCGTTCCCGTTTCCATCCAAGCTGGCCAGTAAAAGGTGCCACTGGGTATGACGTTGGCCACATGCCCAACAAGTTGCACGCGTCTCATTGCCGTGTTGGAAGGAATGGGAAAGGCAGAACGGTTAGCAGAGCAACATGGGTAGCTCTGTGCTGCCCAGCGAGCTGCTCTGGAGGGCATAAACCAAACCTGCTTTTGCCACTTCAAGGATTTTATGACATTTTTGTAATTTTTACCATTTTTAGGAGAATTGCTGGTTATTTCACTAGCTAACTTTGGATGATTCCAAGTGAGGGAAGAAAAAACCCCTAAAATATTCCATTGTTATTCTGAAGAACATTTGCATTGACCCATTTGGATCTGAACGAAGCTTATTCCTTCTGTGAGATGCATTTTTGCTCCCCATGTCGCACCGAAGCAGGCCTCACCTGCATCATCCGTCCGGCCGTTGGACAATCGAAAGGAGTTGGAGTGACTCCCTGCTTGCTTGTATTTCTTGAACCTACCAAAGACAAGGGAGTGGAGAACATCAGTAGGTACCCACCAAGAAGCCCAGGTTACCTTCTGGATGAGAGATGCAGCCAGGAAGGGCTTTCCTCACTTTTTTATGGCTTGATGAAGTAGCTGGTGGGTCCAAGAGGCTACGGGACCTCTAAAATCCTGCCTACGGGTGTAACTTTTAACTGACCACATCTGGAAAGGCTGCAGGAGACCAGAGCAAGGTGAAAGGCAGGAGGAGAAGCTTTAAGGTTGCTTTTTATGAAGGACACCCCAAGGAGTTCCTGCTCCACGGGCTGATTCAGCAAAGCACATAAACCCCAGGTTGATCCGTCCTGCTGCAGCAAAGCCCTTCTCCATGTGCTTTTAACTTGAAGCAGACGCTTACGCCCCGTTTGCCTGAAGTTAAGGGTTTTGCTGAATCACCGGGCAGGCGGCGGCGAACAGAAACTTTTTTTTTAAGGGCTGGAAGCCAGGTGGGGAGCACTCAAACTCTGCTGCTGCCGAACTCCCGAGGCAAAACTCTCATCAGGTTCACTGCTGCGAGGGCAGGCCCGGAGCCAGGAGACGAAGGGAATTTTTCCACTGCTAAGGAAACTTTTTTCTTCCTTTTTTTTTTTTTCTTTACTTATTTAATCACCAAAATGGTGAGTAAATTAAAATGTTTACTGCAGGCAAATAAACACCCTCTTCTAGCTGAGAGTAGATATGCGCTCAGGAGCTGGGAATGCTACATTCTGAGCAGCCCAGATGCTTGGAATTTTTAAAAATGGACCTAAAAAGGCTCTTTTATTTTATAGTTCCAGCTACAGCATCACCTAACGCTCCTGACAAGCTCCGGTCGTACGCCACCTCGCAGCGCAAAGATGCACAGGCACGACATACAGGTGTGGTACCCGAGGCAGAGCTTGGCTCTGGACGTTGGATCCCGTTTGATATCAAGATGGGAATCCAGGAATAACACACCCGGTTATACATGCAAATGACTTTCCGGCTCAAGCGCTGTGTTCAGCTTCCCTGGGTTACTCAGTCCAACACCTTTAGCCTTGCAAGGAGACCTTACCTGCTTTTTAACTGCACTGATAGGACTTTAGTTTAATCTATCCTACTGAATATGACATTTTCAGTAGCAGAACAAGCATTATCCCACACGAGATCGGCTTTATAAAGAAAGGAATAAACACCATTTACTACATAACCCCGAACATCATTTTCCTTATCGTTACAGGTTTCTTTTTAAAACGCCGGCTGTGTCAGCCTTTAGCTTAGGAAACAGCACAAAAGGCTTATTCCTGTTCCTTCAGTAATTAATTTCTGTCAAACAAGGGAAGTCAGCGTTAAAGCATCTCTTACCTTAACATGTACAGCACAATAATAATAAATACTATGACTAGAAGGGAAGACAGGGCCACCATCACAGCTATAATTGGGGTCTCATCTGCAATAGGAAAAGAAAGGCATGGTTATCAACACTGAAAAACATCCAGTGCCATCATTTCACAGGGCAGAGCTCTACGATTTCTGCTTGCAAAATAATATTAATATTAATAATAAAGGCATTGAGCAAGGTTACAATCGTCCAGTCTGACAGTGAAGGAAGATACACGACCTGAGCGAGCACCACGTATCTCAGATACTCCGAGGTTAGATTAAAACCTGTAGCCACTATTCAAAGCACCTCAATCTTCTCTAAGAGTTGTTCACTGTGAAACTGTGACCTTGTAGATGGAAATAGCGATTGAGAGAGTTGTGAGTGGGCTATTTTAGGGGTTTCTTCTGCATAATGGAATGTGCTCATGGTGGCCCACCAGCCACCGGTAGAAGTTTGCTCTATCACCTTCTGCCTGAGACGTAAGGATTCATACAAGAAGTTTCTAGACTGGTCCATGAGTTTGGTATAGCGTGATAAGGAACCTCGTATTAAAACAGGTGAAAACTGTGGCCTTTGTAAGATCCCACAGATACCGCATTTGCAAAATAAGTCACGGTTTTGCTTCCAGTTCTGCGTCAAATGGGACAAGAGGGCGATGCTTCATGCTGCACCTGGGCTCTGAACACCTTCAGGCTGAGCTTTGCTGGAGAGGCTCAGGGCTACTGAGCTACTGATCAGCTGTCTGGCTCATCGCAAAGAGCTGGCTCCTGCTGGGACTTCTTTCCTCCCTGGAAATATTGAGTTTAGAGAGGAGGCGATGTTAAGACAACCCATCGTGCACGCCCTGCACCGCAAGGCCACCGAGCATGAACTAATTTGGCTCGCTTCGTTGTTTGCTCCCTCGCAGACGCTTCTTAAGGGCAGGCACCGCGCAATTCCCTTGCAAACATGCTGAGATTAGGCACATCTGAAACGTTCCCATCCTCCGGGACCCACAACAGATTTTTTTTTTTTAAATAGGCTATTTGTAACTCGGCCCGGAGGTCAGTGAAACAGCGATCGGCACAAGCAAATTGCCCAGATGGGGTTGGAAGCCAAGCAACGCTAACCAGATAGGAAAATGTCCCTGAAGGGCATTTTTTTCAGATAAATGTGGATGCCAGCGACGCCAGCTGGGGGTATTTTCATTTTCCATCAGCTCATTCAATCTGTATGGGCCACTGCACCGTGTCTACACGCCTCAGCCCCCCGAGACTGCAGGGCATGACCCCCCTTTTTACCTTCTGTGCATCCGTTTCCCTGCCGGGGCAGATTCCTGCTCCATGTGTCTCAGCAATTTCAACCAGCAGATTTTCTTAGGTGGGATTTATTTTGTCCTTCTCTGACTACTGAGCTACCAAGGGGCACCCTGGTTATATTTCTGCATTTGTCCCTCTGTGGTTGTGAGGTCTAGAAATGTTATTCCGACCAAAAGATACGATTTTTGTGTAATGATCTGAAGGCAATGACCTGGTATGGCAAATAAATCCACGAAATCCTCCCAGTCTTGCATGTCTTTGTTCTTCCCATATACTGTCCTCACGTGTCGGCATCTCCCCCAGCCCAGCAGCAAAAGGGCAAGGAATTTATAGGGAGGCTTTTCTGCCTCCTGCACGCTCGGCAGATGCTTGAGCCTTAGCATTACCCACCGTGAGGCTTCCCAAAAGCAAGACCAGGAAGGCAAAGCAATCACAGCCCATCTTATCCCCATCACAGCCAGCCCTCGCCTCTCCTCTAACGTGCTTCTCCTTGAGATCTCTGACTGGAACCATCATCACCACCCTGGCTGGAGGAGGGGAAGGTGACAAAGCCCACAGCGCTATGCCCCCACCACGCATCGCTGGACCATTTCTCCTGCCTTGGATGGAGCTAAGCTCAGCCTCACCGGTGCTGAGCCAGACAAGGGCCGCTGCGGCAGCGCCGGTTGGCAGGAGGCGTGATTTACGGGCAGGGGTTTCGGCAGGGGTGCCTCTGGCAGCAGGATGCAGGGAGCCTGGGGGGTTGGTTTGTTGTTTTTTGTTTTTTTTTTTGCGGCTGTTCTTTCGACACATCTGGCTGGATGAGTTAGAGCTTTTCCACCGTGGCGGCTAACCGCCGGCGTGCCGCCCGGCCCACCCAGCAAAGCCCAGGCAGGAAACAAGCCGGAGGGTCCCCAGCCGGTCCCTCCTTCCCCACCCAGCCCTGGCGAGCGGTGCCAACCCCCCCCGCAGCTCCCGTCCCGCTTGAGCCTTGGCCCCGGGGGTTTCACGCTTGCAATTTGCCTGGAGAAGGGACAAGGACTCAACCCTCTGCTTCCACGGACCTGCAGTGCTGGAGCACCCACCTCGGTCCAGAGCCTGGAAGGCATCGGGATGCTTAAATCTTGTCCTAGCACCTCTGAGGAGCCAGCAAACCATCTTCTGATGCTCAAGATCGTGTCTCCAACTGTAGGTAGAAGTGCTATATAGCGGTCTATAGGCTGTCCCCTATACATCACACAGACCCCGGCGCAGCCGCCTGGCAGAGAGGGACAGGGCTGAGCAGCCGTCCCTGCTCATCGCTGTCAACGCCTGCCTGCAAAACTTGAGTCAAATCGAGCAGACAAGAAACTACGGGATCATAAGCAAAAAAAAATAGGAGTAAAAGAAATGGAAGCAAAGACGTAGGGTCAGTATTTCTTAAATAAAACCCCCAGCATACGAGATGCGGAGCTCCTGGAAAAGCAAAACCCGCAAAGTGGTTGCAGAGGGGGAGCAGAGCAGAAGCAAGAGTTTAAATCCTATCTCTTAGAGCCCAAGCAGAGTTTAAATCACGGGCCAGCTACGTTCCCTGCCCAACATCACAAAGAGCCTGCAGGAGCAGGTCCGTGGTGCAACCTCTATTTGTTTTCCTGCAATACTTCCTTCCTGGCTGTATTTGGGAGGTGGAAGAAGAAGCCACACCAGACACCACGGCTCAGGACAAACCAGTGAGAGTATTCCCAAAAGACCTTAAAATACTCCCTTGGGACCGTGTCACACACATGCACACGCTTTGCTCAGGACAAGGCGACTGTCATTGTATGCTGCTCGGCACAGCGGCCCTCCGGCCCCATCTCCTGCAAGGTGCTACCACGGCAGTGAAGAGCGTTGGGAGAGGTATGCAACATCAGAGCAATGATCCAAAGCCAGAGGATCCTCCTGAGCTCCAGGTCTGTCTGGTGCTTTCTGTCCTTCCCGGTGGTTACGGACACACCATTTCAACCCTTCCATAGGGAAACAGGAGAGGGTTCGTTGCCTTCTTTCTTCAAAACATGCCTGGATGCCTTTCTCAGTGGTAGGCATGGCCCCTCCTGTGCCCATGTGAACCTCATGAAGTTCAACAAGGCCAAGTGCAAGGTCTGCACCTGGGTCGGGGCAACCCCCGCTATCAATACAGGCTGGGGGATGAGGGGATTGAGAGCAGCCCTGCAGAGAAGGACTTGGGGGCACTGGTGGAAGAAAAGCTGGACATGAGCCAGCAGTGTGCGCTCGCAGCCCAGAAGGCCAACCCTGTCCTGGGCTGCATCCCCAGCAGCGTGGCCAGCAGGTCGAGGGAGGGGATTCGGCCCCTCTGCTCTGCTCTGGGGAGACCTCACCTGGAGCCCTGCGTCCAGCTCTGGAGCCCTCAGCACAAGAAGGACATGGAGCTGTTGGAGCGGGTCCAGAGGAGGCCACAAAAATGCTCCGAGGGCTGGAGCCCCTCTGCTCCGAGGCCAGGCTGAGAGAGTTGGGGCTGTTCAGCCTGGAGAAGAGAAGGCTGCGGGGAGACCTTAGTGCGGCCTTGCAGTGCTTCAAGGGGGCCTCGAGGAAAGATGGGGACAGGCTTTTTAGCAAGGCCTGTGGTGACAGGACAAGGGGTGATGGGTTTAAACTAAAGGAGGGCAGATTTAGGCTGGATAGAAGGAAGACATTTTTTACAGTGAGGGTGGTGAAGCACTGGCAGGGGTTGCCCAGAGAGGTGGTGGAGGCCCCATCCCTGGCAACATTGCAGGTGAGGTTGGACGGGGCTGTGAGCAACCTGATCTGGTTAAAGATGTCCCTGCTCACTGCAGGGGGGTTGGATGAGATGTTCTTTGAAGATCCCACCCAAACCATTTTGTGATTCCATGGCGCAACCATCGGGTGATCCCTTCAGGAGGCGGCACACCAGGTGGCATTAGCGTCTCTCCAGCCAAGGACCAGGGGTTTCTGCTTACTGAAATGACACCTTTATCCGTCATATCAACTCTAGGCACGGAGCAGGAGAAGGCAGGGCACTTCTCATCCACACTGCCCCACTGGGAAGGGATCTGTCTTGCTGATCCATCCCCATGTCTGTCGCAGACCTGGAGCTTGAGCCTGGAGCACACCATCATCCCTTGAATGGGTAAAGTCATAAATATTTGTGCAGCTTTACTCTCTTCCCCCTGGAGAAAGCAGGCAAGACTTTTTAGCGAGCCTGCCGAAGATGCCTGAGTTAGCCTCTTCCTTCCAGGCTTGCGAAGGATGAAACCATCTCGCTAGCGGTCGTAGCACAAAAAGTGCTTACGGATGCCCTAAAAGGCCACGGTCGCTAAAAGGGGATGGGGAAGGACTTGCAGATGCTGCGAGAGTTGGGTGCTGCTGGGAAAGGCAAGCCACTAATTTCCGT
Source organism: Balaeniceps rex (assembly GCA_013401315.1). Lineage (NCBI taxonomy): Eukaryota > Metazoa > Chordata > Aves > Pelecaniformes > Balaenicipitidae > Balaeniceps > Balaeniceps rex. Next base: position 12,350 of record VYZW01024877.1, on the reverse strand, counting down.
CAGTCTGACTTCAGGAAAAATCCCCTTCTGACCCCAAATTAGAAGACCAGGGCGAGCAGAGCCACCTGCAAACATCTTTCTACGCTGTGCCCTGCTCGGCACCGATGCTCCAGCACGGGCAGCTCCATCACCCAGCACCCCCAGCGCTTGCAGAGATCTCTTCTGCCAACGCAGATTTGGGAGGGCGATGGAAATAAAAGGGATACTCGTTTCCTGAAAGAGCCATAAATAGTCAGTTGTCAAAGTGTACGTGGTGGTTGAGGTACACCACGGTGGGTGGTTTCACGTGATAGTACGAGAGCCAGCAAGAAGAGGCAGAAGATTTTCACTAATTTGGATAAAAAGTAGTTTTCTGCTCCTCCCCTTCAAAATAACCCTCAATATTTTGTTAGGAAAGCTTTTAATTTTGCAATATCATTGCAAATATCCCCCCAGAACAATCCTCCGAGTCACAGGACTTGGAAAATATTAATGACTTGATTAATATTAATGGTAATATAATATTAGCAATATTAATATCATTAAGAAGCCAGATTTTTTCCCATTTTTCATTTCTGTGCTCTCAGGAGCAGGGATGAACACCGGCAGAGATAGCACAAAACGACACCTAAGCCACGCCAGATCCAAGGGAACCACGCAAAATATTTCTACACCACCTTAACCATTATTTTAAATGAATTCCCTCGGACCTGCGTTTTTTATTTCCTCTGCGCAAACCTGTACTGACGGCAACTCTTGCAGAGCGTCTGTCTTCTTTTCCTCTATACCATCAGTGGGATGGTGCGGGTTTGGCACACCAAGCAGCGCAAAGTGGATTGCCGTGGAGTTTACAAAGCTGAAACACCCATCAGAGCAATGATGAAAACACACAGAGGAAGGGTGTTTATGGAGGTAGCAACCAGATGGGCTGTACCTCCGCTCTGCCCGCTCCTATTCTGCTAAAGCAATGAGTAATTGCAAATATTCTGGTAGCGATGCCAGTTCTCAGAACTAAGAGATGGAAAAATGCGCCTAAGTGCTATTATATTACAAGAAATGGATTTGTGCTGCTGCTTGCCAACAGAATTAAAGGGAATAATAATTATTCACATCATTTGCAGAACGGGTCCGGATCAAATCGGGTAAGTCACAGTCAATAAAGACAATTCATAAGCAAAAAAAGACGGAAATTTCTTGAATGGCTTCTTAGATCTTGGTCATCCAACTCTAGGGATGGGAACGCTGATATTTTCAGAGCGTTCAGCAGGAACTCGTTGTATCTAATAGGACATGTACCAAGGGGTATGGAATTGTTTATTTCTGAAAAGAGCAGCCCAACACAAATTAAGATATCAGTGTGTCACCAGCTCTTCTAAAGAGCTTGATAGGCTTTGTAAAAGTAAGTTTGGAAGTGTGTCACAAGGAGAGCTATCTAATAGCAGAATATTTCTGGGAATGTTTTTACTGAGGGCTTGACTGAAGAGCAATGAAATATTAAAAAAAAAAAAAATCTTACCTCTTCTGTCAGAGTTACCTGCAGAAAAAGAAAACAGAAGTTTCTTAGCGACAAAGAAATATACATTTTAATAAGTCAGGAAGGATCAAAGACCAAGACAGTAACAAATTGAGTAACTCTCATCATCTACTTGTAAATCTTTCTTTTAAAACACCAGCTACAAAGCCAGGATTTTAAAACGAATTTCAGCCTTCACTCAGTAAGAAGGAAAAAGGCACAAACCCCAACTTTTTATCAGCAGAGCAGGCAGCTGAAGCCGAGCTACGTGATCGATAAACACAACTTACCGCTCTTAATCGATAACGCGGTCTGTTTAACCCTACAACTAGCAAGTGACTGGTGTAATTCATTAGCACTTAAATATTAAGAGATAACACTCATGCATAATTTTAAAAGAGTGGTTGAGCCAAGAGTTCAATTAAGAGCAGCTGGGCTCAGGGATGGGGATGATGAGGATCCAAGGAAAGCCTCTGCCTGCTGTTTTGGATGCCTCATCTAGAGGCAACCACAACAAACGTGCGCTGATGAGAGCACAGCCCAGCTCTCCTGCTGCAACACTGCTAGCACGGGCATCCCACGCCCCTGTTTCACGTGTGAAGAGCTGCAGCACGAGGTTGAGGACAACCCTGGTAGGTCTGGAGAAGCAGGAACTGCCTGTACAACATGTAATTCATGTGGCGCCTTCTGCCCCTGTCCCTCTCTTGAGCACCACTTAATTCATCCATGACCGATATCCAAATTTCCCATTAAGATTAATAGCAAGGGCAGCCCTAAAACTAATTTTGCTCCTTGACAAATTACTTGAAATAAAGAAAGAATCAGGTTTGGTCATTTGTTCTCAGGACTGACGTTAAGTGAGAAGTCACATCTGGCCTTGACGGTGCAACGGCCAACGTGTCATAGCGTACACCAAGGGAGTTCACCAAAACCAGTAACCCAAGTCATAAAAAAAGTAGCAAAGACACAAAAATGATAAATTCAGTCCCCCGCTAGCAGACATCGTATTACAAAATCCAGATCTTAGCAGTACTTAAGGCTTTTGCCTCCATCACTCCCATTTGAAGGCTACGTTGATTCTAAACTTGCACCGTGCATGTATCTAAGGTTACTCTGGACTCTTTCGCTCTGCAAGAAAGTCTTGAGGATTTGTGTTTGAAAGGAAGCTGGATGAGTTCGGGGATGGCAGGATACTGAAGAAGTTGGGTTGCAAACTTCCTTCAGCCACATCCCTTCCTGTGTTGGTAGCAAAGACAACTTCACTGCAGCTTCACAGCCTGCAGTTTCCAAAGATGCCCAGAGGAAGAGGGCACACACATCTCACTGATGTGAAGAGGGGTTTAGATACCCAACACCCAGTATTCCTTGAGGAATTTATTCTTAAGGAATGTACACTTGACATCTCCCTGCATTAACTCCAGCATTATCTTCTTTCAGTCTTTTCTACCCCACCACCGAGTTACCCATCCTGTTTTTCCACTAAATCCTGCGCTGCCAAGGCTTTCACTATTACCTTTAGCAGGCACTGCTACGTAACTGTTGCAACTCAGAGGCACGTAGTATCAAAGCTGGGTCTCAAATGATATAGCAATGGGCAAACCATGGCTGAAGAATCACAGATCAGCTAAGATTTCTGGTCACCTCAGCCTCTTTTTGCAGGATTTTTGCGCTTAACCTACACTGAGCAGCCAAACTCTACATTCTTAGGGGCCACTTCTATGATGTGCCAGGAGGGGAACGACAGCAGGATGGCAAAGAGACAACTCTTGCTCATCCGGACCTTTCAAAGATTAAAGTAGCCCAAGTAATGGGGAAAAAAACTGATAATGTAAGCACAGAATCACAAAATGGTTTGGGCTGGAAGGGACTTCAAAGATCATCTAGTCCAACCCTCCTGCCATGAGCAGGGACATCTTTCACTAGATCAGGTTGCTCAAAGCCCCATCTGACCTGACCTTGAACACTTCCAGGGATGGGGCATCCACCCCATCATCGGATGCGCCAGCAAACGCAAGACTGAGACATCGAGCACATGGAATACTCTGCTCAATAAGGTCTCACTGCGTTGCTCCTGGCGCTCATCACGGTAGATAGAGCACCTTCAGATGGTTTATCAGATCATGCGTGGCTTGTGTCTGCAAGCAGTTTAGCAACCATCAGGTGGAGCATACAGATTACCCTACCAGTTGGGCCAGCACCATCCTACCACATCATCCTTCATCGCCAGCTTGCCTAATTTTGGATAATGAGCCAACTTACCAGCTTTCCCCAGGAGCTACATCTCACCCCTGGTTGGCCACCTCTAGTCTAAGCCTTAAATCCTTTGGGACAGGGACTGCCTTGTTGTGTGTGTGCTTGTACAGTGCCAAAAAGCACGACTTGAGCCCACGGTGGCTACCAAAATACAAATAAATGCAGAAACACTCTGGATAACCCAAGCTCTGCAGCTGAGTGGCAATCCGGAGTGATTTATTGCTATTGCCTAGACAGACCCGTTACGGATCAACTTTTCAGCCAGCACCTGGGAGCTGCGCAGCACTAGCCCCATTTCACACTCCGGAAACCACAAAAAGTGATGAAATTAATCTCTGACAAAAGTGGAACAAGATCCTAGGGTTTCTGGTGACCCAGCATCTTGGCAAGAAGCCTAAACCTTCAGTAGGATAAATCTCTTCTGATCTGGTCACTTCAGGGAGTTATATTATTTCGTGTCACTGTGGAATTTGCCCCGAAGTGTCTTCTCATTCCCTTTTGTTCAGCAAAACAAAAAAGAGCAAAGAAACAAACCCGGAGGCAGGGTGGCCTGGAGAAGAAGAGGTGAAGGAGATGCCTACCGTTGTGGGCAGCAGAAGAGGTCTCTTGCGTTGTCACCATCGCACTGAAATTCCTCTCCGTCGTCTCCGCTTCTGTGCTGGGGAGAGCGGTGCGTGGAGCAGATGGCGTCACGCTGGGTAGCAGGGAGGTGGCTGGAGGCACGGGCACGGTTGTCCCCAGGGTGGAGGTGTTGAGGCTGACAGTGGTGGTGTTGGGGGAGATCCTGGTGGCTGTGGTTGTAGGTGGCTTTGACGCCATGGTGGAAACAGTCACTGGCGTGCTAATGTTGAGGACGTTTGCCCTCGTCGTAGTCCCATTCTCAGGACCTGCTGTAGGAGCTTTGGTGGGACTCCTGGGGGAGGTGGGCACTGTCGTGGGTGGCTCTGCGAGAGGAGAAAGCACAAGGGAACCTCCGTGAGATACCTTTCTGCAACGCTGGAGGGTTTAGATGCTGGAGATACACGCGACTGTAACTACAAGGATAAAACAGCCAAAAAATCCCAAGTCCAGGACAGGGAATGCTTTGCACAGCACAGTGATGCACGCCCTATAAAAGCAGGTAACTTGAACACCTATTGTGATATCGAGGAGGTACAAAGGTTAGAGCCTCTGTAAGAGCGGATCAATATTTGCTAGAGGTAAAACCTGCAGGTCCCATTTACGAGCACCTGCAGCCCATCACCCTCTTTCTGACACTTAATATTACAGTTAAGTGAAGGGTAGGAGTAAGTCACAGGGCATGTGAGCGCTTACTCCTTTGATCCTAAAGATGGTTTAGGGACAAAAGAGAGGAGACAAGAAGTGTAATTTACCTGTTGTAATGTTGTCAGCACCTACGCTTATCAGGCCACTTCCGAGCAAAAGGAGAAAGACCCACAAATCCATGTTGACCTGGGGAAGAGAGCAAAGAACAGTTATTTAAACCCTCATGCAACATCATCCCAAAATAATTCAAACCGAGGACGCCGCTGTGCATCTTGCGTGTGTAGAGCTGGAAGGGAGGAGGGAACGTGTGGCTGGAGTCCCTGCAGGCATGTGGATGGGAAGGATTTATCCATATGTTCATACGTTCCCAACCGGAGGGTGCATGGAGAGATCCCAGTCTGGTGGACCAGCAAAGGTGACCAGAGATGAAGCAGGGGAAGAGCGAACTGTGGGAGAGCACGAGAGGAATGAGCTATGAAGCTCAGCACCGAAGTACCTGGTCCTAAAGGAATTTAATGACGTGTTCATATAACGGCCTGCAAATGAGTGTACTTTGAGCAAACTGAAATGCAATACACGTGAAGACCACGGCAAGGAACCTTGGTCCAAAATGCCCAGGAACCGGAGGCAGGGAAGAAGGAAAGGTCAGCTCCTCCTGCGGGCAGTGCCCAGCGGATCGCTGCCTGCTCACTGAAGCCCCTGCCTGTTACTGGGTGCAGGCAGAACGCCCGCACAAGGCCAGGCTCAGCTCCATTCAAGCCCCACCAGATTCCCTGCACGTGCGGACGGAACAAATACCCATAAATAATAATCCAAGATCATCTGCAAGCGCAGGCTGCACATTCGTTGTACCGTATGTTTCTTCCCAGGAAACGTCCTGCAAAATTACAGGACGATGACATCAGTAGAGTTGTTTCCCCCAGGCTTTCTCCCCCAGCCCTTTTTAAATACAAGATTTTTATGGTGATTTCTTTCCTCTATAGACCTCAAAAAGCTCCTGAGAAATGGGTATCATTATCTCCTCCCAAACAGATACGGGTCCAGAGACTGAGGCAAACGACAGTGAGATGTGAGACGTCATCGTCCTGGCCAGAACAGAGCCCAAAGCTGCCAAACCTCAGGCCCCGGGGCCTCCCAAGGACGGGTCAGCATCTCGCATCTGCTACGAGCGTAGAGAGGGCTCGGAGACGGCTCTGCTACGTGCCATTGACCGGCAGCTGCCGTACGACTCTCTCCTGTCCTTCAGGCTTTTGTCACGCGTCCCGTTGCATCTTCAGCATCTCCTGGGAGAAGGCTGCGAGATCTCGCCGCCAAGTCAACTCGTCACGCTGCCAAGAAAGGGTTTTATTCCCGATACGTGCTCCAAGCCTCCCCCTCTTAAATACATCTCGTGTTGTTTGTTCTCGTTGTATTTATTTAAATCTGCTTCAATCTAGACCCATCCCAAACTCTGGGCAAAAGGACAACACTGAAGTCATCAACACGCTGGAAACGGTATCAGAAATACAAGATCCTCCCCACCCCACCCGGGAGTATCCTCCCACCAGCACCACCCACTTACATGTTTTTCCTTCCCCCCTGAAAGAAAACCTGGCAAAACCTGAACTTACTCAGTGACCAAAAGGTCAGACAAACCCTGAACCAGAAGGAAACCAAGCTCCAGAGATAAGAGCTTTCCCTCCACCGCCAGTCCTGGGGCAGGGCTTTCTCCAAGGGGTCCCGCTGGTGCAAACAGCCAACTTTCCAGAGGGTTTCACCACCGGTTAAAATATCTGTCTGGATGAATTTGAACCAATTCTGTCCTCCTGCCACTTGGTGAGAGCAGGGCTGGTCTTGCAATGCCTCCCGCAAGGCTCTGCTCCAGGGAGGGATGCCCAGAAAACCCGCAACCAGGAGGGTTTTGATGGCATGCTCCACCTCATGCAACTCGTTCAACCACCTGCCGGAGCCTGAGATGAGCTTGGTCTAAACTGTTTTGGCTTTGGAGAGAAACCCTGATGTTTAAGGAAGAAATGTTTTACGCTGAGGGTGGTGAAGCACTGGAAGGGGTTGCCCAGAGAGGCGGTGGAGGCCCCATCCCTGGAAACATTCCAGGTGAGGTTGGACGGGGCTCTGAGCAACCTGATCTGGTTAAAGATGTCCCTGCTCGCTGCAGGGGGGTTGGACCAGATGGCCTCTAAAGGTCCCTTCCAACCCAAACTATTCTGTGGTTCTATGGTTCTATGTTTTCAGGGCTGACGGCAAGCCAGCGCAGCTGGAGCCTGGGGCAAAGCACAGCAGCAAGCGCACCAGGATGTCGGCTTTAGCTCCAAGGCCACTCAATGAGCAAACGCACTCTGGAGCTGAGATGGTCCTAAGCCAACGAGGTTTTCCACCCCCCGCAGTGTAGGAAAGGGAGCTCGTGTCCTCCCTCGCTTAATTGCGACCGGGAAGTGCACGAAGCTGCGCCGCCAGCAAGAATGAAAGCAACTCGCTGCAGGAGACAGATCCTTGGAGCATCCCACTGTGGGAACCCACAGAAATAGGGCGCTCCTCACGATCGGACCCACGTGCAAAGGCAGAAGGACCCTAAGTCCACGCTGAATCTCCAAATGAACGTAACGGCGGCACTGAGATGCTCCTGAAACCTCGCAGGGGCCGATGAAGGTGTCTAGGTCTCACCATCGCAACCGCTTCCCTCGCCAGGAGCCCATCGGTACCACAACAAGAAAACAATAACAAGGTAAAGGGAAAAAGACCTGGCTCTTCTGCAAACACTACCAGGAAAAAAAGTGACTGTTCACTGTGTTTTGATGAATATTTGTATAGAAATGCCATTCTCGTAGGTGGATGTGGGTCCTTTCCTCTTCCCCCCACCCCATTTCTCAAAAAGAGAGTTCCCATTCATTTGGGATCACGTTCATTACGAATTCCTGTTCATTTCGGGTCCTGTTCATTTGGGGTCCCATTCATTTGGGATTCCCGTTCATTTGGGATCCTGTTCATTTGGGATCCCGTTCATTTGGAATTCCTGTTCATTTGGGATCCCAGTCATTTGGGATCCCGTTCATTTGGGGTTCTGCCCATTTGGGATCCTGTTCATTTGGGATCCTGTTCATTTGGGATCCTGTTCATTTGGGGTTCTGCCCACTTGCAATCCCGTTCATTTGGGATCCCCACAGCTATGGCAGCGCCAGCTCCGCAGCAGCAGTTTGCCCCAGGAGCAGACAAACCAGTCGCTAACGGGGACGCTCCCACCGCGCTGGCATCCTACCGGCTCCTCACACTGAGATCTTGCTCCTCACCGCCTAGCCCATAATTAAGCGATCACTGGAAAACCATACAGACCTTAATCTCTTCCAAGCCTTTCTTAATGGCTTCAAGGATCTTTTGAGCTGGCTGCTCCAGCTCTTGCAGCACACCTCAAATAGCAGGGGAATGACCATTTGCTCATGGTCACTCAGCAAAGGGGTGGCAGAGCTGAGAGTGGACCCCAGGGGACCCGGTTCCTCTCCCATCTGTGGTCCCTGGAGTCCTTAGAAGAAAGTTAAGGAAGGAAAGACTGATGGGTTAGCCCATACCGACCCCACACCCCTCCCTAAGGCCACAGCTGAATGTCCCGTTGGCCTCTGAGCTCTTCTGCCCCATCCTCAACATATCTTCCCTTGGTATCAAAAGCAGGACATGGAGGGTAGGTGGAAGGAAGGAAAAGCTGTGAATCCCCTCTTCCTTCTGCCCTCCATTACGGGGAAGCAACCCACATACAATAAAAGAGCTTGGTTTTATTTCCATGACCGTGATTGCCATAAGGATGAGAGCTGAAGGCGACTCCTGGACCAGCCACAGGTACCGGCTGTAAAACCCCTTCGGGACGGTGGGATGGTGCAGGTCCCTCCTTCGTTGAGCCGGCAGCGCAGCTCCGATGCCCTGGGATTACATCAGTGAGCAGGCAGCTGCCTGCCTTTCAAACCCCCTTGATATTACATTTAATAAGTTTATTGATCCTTGAGTGGATCGCATTAGGAGGAAAGGGCTGGCAAGGGGAGAGGATACCGAATTTCCCCAAGCCTTGCCCCGTTTTTGTGAAAAAAGCTGGGTGCAGGCGGTCCGTGTGGATCCTGAGTTTTTATGGCTTTATCACTGTGAATGTCAAAAGAAACAGGGCAGCCCCGAGAGCATCACGGCTTGCTGTGCAGATCATTACACAAAAATCCCAGGAGCTGCTCCTGTGACCGGCAATCAGCTGCCAGCGCCGCTTTATCACCTTAAAACCGGATCCGGAGCAGAGAGCAAACGAAAGAGCCCTGCGCAAGGGGAGGGCTGTGCCAGCCCAGCTCCCGGCTCCCAGCCCCTGCTATGAAACACTCCCTATTCCCAAACGCAGTATAAATAAATGCCAGCGGTGCGCCGTTACCCGCTTCTTAACATAAAAGGCCTCGAGAGTCCTACCCCAAAGCTGGAGAAACCCGAGTCTCCCTTCCCCCTCGGCTCCCTCCCTGCTGGTTTCGGAAACGGAGAGGAAATACTTGTAATGTTATCAACATAAACACAGCTCTTGGCCGGCTGCAACATCCTGCGAGCTCTGCAGAAAAACACCCTGACGTCACGGCGCCGGCTCTGCCGCGGAGAAAGGAGCCGGCTTCGGCACCGCTGCCCCGGCGGGTTGGGATGATCGGCATCGCGCCTTCGTTTTAAACCTTCCTTTTCAAAAATCAGGGTTAGAAACCTCAATAATTGCTACCGGTGTTTCCAGCAATGTTATATATCTCTCTATATTTTTAGATATCTTTTTATCTCTCTCTCTATACACACATACATGCGCTGCGCTCTCCCGTACGCTGCTTGGGATCTTCCTATAGGAAAGGCTGGGGTTTAGGCTGCAGGACGTATGTTTTAAAATAAGCGGATCTTGTCAAGATGATTGATGCTGGAGGGGGAAAAAAAAAGGAAATAACCTTTTTATAAAGTAATAAGTGGCTTAAAAATGCTGCTTGTGTGTGCTGCTGCTGTAGGGGGGGTTGGCTGCACCTCCCCGTGCTTCCAGAAAGCAAAGAATTAGTATTTAGTGCTGCAGAAACTGCCCAGATCCCACCCGGATACAGCCGTCCACAATCAAAGGCAGGATTTACCCCCACCTCTGACATACTCGTAATTCCTGGAAAATGAGGCAATCTTTTTCTTTGCGCAAGGAGGAGACACAACCCGAATTCTGCCCGGCTTTCCAGGACCCCAGAACCCACTGCTGCTAGCAGTAGGATGCTAAAATGTAGTGGATCCACCGAGACCACCCGACTGCCTTGCGCCGGCCCCAACCGCAGTGAAAAATAAAAAATTGTTCAGTTTTTTTTTTTTTTTTTTTTTTTTGATAGGGAAGAGGGCAAAACTCGGAGCAAGGTTAGCGTTTGCACTGGTTAGCTCTTTGAAACGGCTCACAGTAGGACGAGAGCAAGCGTGAGCATAAAGAAAGGGGAAAAAGGTTGTTNAAAAGGGGGAAAAAGGTTTTTTTTTTTTTTTTTTTTTTCTTTTCGGTGGCAGCAAGCCATCAGCATGGCTCAGCTGCCCTGGAAAACAAACCTGCTGTTCCCTCTCCCCCTCCCTGCTCCTTTTAAATCCCGTTTGTGGTTTTCCAGCCTCTCGCTGGAGCTGTGAGCCGCAGCAGAGGAGAGCTGCCCGCAGGCTCGTCCGATGGCAGAACCATTTCACCAACACCGGGTTCCCCTTCTCCGTAACCCCAAACCTCCCGCCTTGGATGAGATGCGAAGGATGCAAAAATAACGCTCAGCATGAGCCCTGCTGCTGGGAGCTCCGCACCGAAAAGCAAAGCCCGGTCCCCTGTGGGAAATCACCCGGGGGCCAAGGGTTTTGCAGGGGGGCTCCTGGAGCTGTGCATTGACTTCTTCTCTTCTTTAACGCCATGCGAGGAGCTGCTTTGGCTCCGAACGGCGTTGGGCTGGCTGATGGGGTGTAGGTCATCTCCTGCACCCGAGCTGTGAGCAGCTGGCCATCGCAGGGGGAGGAGCTGTTGAGTTTAGGGAAGGAAAAGGGTTTTGTTGCCCTAAGACGCAGTGACTAATTCCTTGCATGTGTCTCCGAAGCTGAAACGAGGCCTTTGATGTGTCACTGAACATTATTCCCCCACCCCACCCTCTGCTTTTCCACTCTTCAACAGAAAAGATGAATCACAGCAACCATTCACCCTTTCTGAAAATCCGCTTCATTTTCTTTTTTTTTTTTTTTGCTTTTAAATAAAGAGACGGCTTCCGCACGAGTGACAGCCGCCGTACCGAACGGTGCACGAGGAGGAGGACAAGCCTGCGGTAAGGGCTTGGGGTTTTGCTTTCTCCACCTGCCCAACGTTGCAACAAATCACCGCTCTCCTGCACCTCGATATTTACTGATGGCATGGTTTGGGTTGGAAGGGACCTTCAAAGATCATCTAGTCCAACCCCCCTGCCACGGGCAGGGACATCTTCCACCAGACCAGGTTGCTCAAAGCCCCATCCAACCTGACCTTGAACACTTCCAGGGAGGGGACATCCACAACTTCTCTGGGCAACCTGCTCCAGTGCCTCACCATCCTCATAGTCAAGCATTTCTTCCTTACATCCGATCTAAATCTTCCCTCTTCCAGTTTAAAACCATTGCTCTTTGTCCTGTCACTACAGACCCTGCTAAAAAGTCTCCATCCTTCTTATAAGCCCCCTTTAAGCACTGAAAGGCCACAACAAGGTCTTCCGGAGCCTTCTCTTCTCCAGGCTGAACAACCCCAACTCTCTCAGCCTGTCCTCACAGCAGAGGTGCTCCATCCCTCGGACCATTTTTGTGTCCCTCAGTCCAACAGGCGAACACACAGTCCTCTTTCAAAGAGCAACATCCTCACACGTGCATGAAGGGAACCCGACCCTACTCCCACCCGGCTTTCTGGGCATCCAGAAATAGCTAGCACTGTCAGGATGATGTCAAAACCCAATGGCCTGAACCAGGATCAGTCTTCCTCGTGGAGGTCATCTTTAGCGAGATGTTAGTCTACCCCATGCCGATCATACAAGCTTGTGAAGCACACACTGGCAGCAGTAACATGTGTGAAACCATCGTGGGTGGATGTGGAGAGGATGAGGTGTTCACCAGCCAGACCTTGGAAGGAGGTTCCCCAAGCTCCCTTCCTACCTCTGCCACCGAAAACTGGAAATGCCCGTGCTTCGGCCTGACCTACCATAAAAAGGCTCCCAAATTGGCTTTTTTACTCCCTAAGTGAATGATGCAGGTTTAATTAATTCAGAAATGTTTGCAAGGACCTTTGAGACCACAGTTAAGAATAACCTACTGGGTCCAGTCCTGTTTAACATCTTCATTAATGATC
>VYZW01024873.1:1476-13471 GCA_013401315.1 Balaeniceps rex | reverse complement strand
AAACCAAACCAAACCAAACCAAACCAAACCAAACCAAACTTTGATAGCCATTCAAAGAAGCTCCTTTCACTTCTGATCTTCTCAACATTCAGATTATAGAAGGGTATACATGAAAAATTAAAATGTTAGTGTGACAGACTGACAATGAAATGTCTAGTGATAATTATAAGTTGTGAGGCATCTTTGATCTCACTGATCTCTGCTAGTTAAGAATTTCACCTTCTCAGAATTCCCCTTTTGGCTGTTGCAACAGCGCTAAGCCATGAAGGTGACAAAAGGTGGAACGTGAGTATTTCTCTAGCAACAAGGAAGTCCTTATGAATAATGTATATAATGAACTCAAAGAAACGACACAGTACAAGCAAAAGTGTCTTGGTTTATGGGTTATCAACCCATTTTTCCTCAAGTTCATATGTTTAGAGTGCGGGACTGTTACATGTAACATATTTCTTGTGTTTCATTAGCCTCATTTCAAGTGGACCAAACTATGGGACTGCCACCCATAGAAGGGTGAGAAAAAATTCCTTTTCGTTCTTCCTTTAGTTGAGCCTAAGTATTCCTCTAAAATATATCCTCCCATCATTCTTATAATTAAGTTTTATTTTACTTGGCCATAGTATAAGTATGGTAAATACCAAATACTGTTGTGAGACACGAGGATGTTGTTCAAGTGTATTTGCAGGATCTGCTGCCTCAAAATGTGCTATGTCGTTTAGAAATCTGATAATGTCTTCTCTCCCCATACTAAGTCTGTGAACCTCTGTGTTACTTATTTGATTTCAATGATTTGTGCTGACTTCACTGAAGGAAAGCACAACTTCACCCAAATTTTTAAAGCAGTAATAATACAAATACCTTTCTGAACACAATTTTAGTGCCAAGTAGCGGGCAATCCAATTAACCAAATAACTGTAACGTTATTATTATTTGTAAACGATGGGTTTAATAGTTAAAAGGTCAGATTTATTTTGTTTTGGTTTTATTTACAAACTGGAATGTTCCTCGAGGCTGCTTAAAAAGATCTTTGCAAACAAGGTAGTACAAATTTACCCAGCTACATTGCATACCTGTGGTTGTAGGCAATTTAGAATGATGATTCCTTTGTCTCTGGGAGGATACTTGCATGAGAAGGACATTATTTAATTCAATGAACTGAAACTGTTTCCTTATTTCAGGAATTGAAACTGTTCCTCATGAGATTTCTGGCTGCATCACTGGAATGGTGCTAATGCCAAACCTCCAAATCCATTAAGTGCCTTCAGACCGTAGATCTACCTTCTCAGTCCAGCCTTGGTATGGGGTGAAGTATTGTAACTGGATTTTAGCATATCTGTTCCCAATGAACAGGCTTGCCATGGTTCCTAGCCAGTGAAAAGGACTCTCCGGGAGTACTAACAAGATCCAAATGCACAGTATGAAAAAAAAGTCTTAATAATAGCTTAAATAAGTCTCATCCTTTTTATGTTTCCCTGAACGTGCAGGGTGAAGCAGGCATGCCTTTCCATGGTTTCTGCTGGGGCCTGTCCAGCAGTACACAATGCTAGGCCTCACACACGTAGCTACTCATTACACTTTACCCATCTCTTTGCATTTAGAGGAAGAAAAGTTAGGGAGTCCATTCAGTTCTTCCCTTATGCCTATTTCTGTCACCATAATCATGATAGTTTAATTTTCATGAATCTATCTGCCTGTTTCTCAGATGTATCTGTATTGCCTCTTGTCTCTGAGGGTGAGGTTCATCTGACTAAATGTAAATGTTTGTATTTAAACTCATCACCCTAGCTTGCTTTTGCAGTCAGTGGAAAGGAATAGGCACTTATTTACTTAAATAGGGATGGTTCACCACAATCGGGTTTAGAAATCTATGTTAGGGCATGAATAATCTGCTGTAGAAGTGCTTTTCTTTTTTTGACTGATCATACAGGAGTCTAGATGACAAGTTCAGTGTAGACACCTGCATTAGCCAAATGAAGTTTACATTCAATGTCTTTGATCCTTAATTTACCTTGCGAGTTTTTTTCTTTCTCTTCTGTGTGCATGTATAAATCTACGTGCTGTGTAAGACACTGACAGGAGACAGTGATGCAAGCTTTTTAGTAATTGAACATTTTCATATAAAAATTAAGCGTTTCTGAAAATGTTGCAGGTTTCCATGGGATCCAACTGGAACAGCAAAGAGAGCCTGAAGCAGTTTTCTTTTTTTTCCCTTCCCAGTTTTCCTTAATGAATATAAATGCTCTTTAGTTGTATTTTCTTCAGCTTTTGTGTGGACTGTACACCTGTATTAGCTAGATTTGTTGTTACTGCATGATTTTTAGCATAATATTATTTCTCCAAGAACACCCTGACCACAATTAAATTAGAGGCTAATCTCTCTGCTCCAATCTACTGGCAGCCATTAATAACAACAGCTGTGGTAAACTTCACTCTAGGTCTGATCCTTCAGAAGAAATCATGAGGGTCCAGCCAACCCTAGGATTTAGCTATAGTGTAACCATGCCACAGATTTTACAGTTAAAATACACTGAAAGTAGTGAAAACAGCTTTCTAGTTGCTCAGTTTCTGACACTGCAGAATGTCTCTGTATTGTATTAGAAAAGAAGGTCATTAGCGTTCTTTGTTCAGAAATTATGTCACTCTGCTTGGTGGTCGCGTTGAAATGCTTTTTTTGTAGGAGTGACCTCCACAGACTTCTGAACTGTCAGTTCCATCCCTTATAATTATCTCTTGTGTTGCTTTGAATATTAATGGCACAAAGCCGTCCTTGTCTGCGGTGAGCACAATCCAAGAAGAGCCTACAAAAATTAAGCAAAAAAAGAAAATGAGTGTACTGCTCTGGTTACGTAAAATGTACAAGCATGTTTTAAAAAGTCAGCCAGCACTCGAGCAGAGCAGGCTTTCTTTTTGTGCACTAAAGCCTTATTACGCTAATGACATTAAGGTCTGACAATCCATGCTGAACACACCTATGTGTAAATGTGAAGGGGGGCTAAATGAAAGGTCTTGAAGGGTTTGAGGCATTTTGTCCCTTATTTAAATTAAACTGAAAAACAAGGTGCATCTTGGCTAGTTCTGATAAACTGTAAGTATCTCCATTTTCTGAAAACTCAGCTAGCCTTTCCATGCTGACTTCTGTTCTAGTGACATCTGCTTCTGCTTATCGTTTTTGCTCATCTGCTCTACCCAAATGATAAAGAGATGATAAAAACTGAAAAAGTTGGCAAAGAAAATGATCATGCTGTATTTGTTCTGGAAGGAAGTAGGGGTTTCCATCTCCTTTACTGTCAAGCCAAGATTGTTCAGTATATTTTCAAATTCATATAGCACATGGAAGGAAGTTGCACCTTGAAGGTGATTTACAAAAGATATCATGATTTACAAAAGATGATTTACAAAAGCTGATATAATAACATTTCTTGTCCTTTAATTATCAAATCTTCTCATAAAGAAGAGAATGAACAAAATCTGAATTACATTTTTAATCCTTTTTTTTCCTGAAAAAAAAGAGGCAAGATTAAAAACCAGACATCAAAATCATTCAGGTTCACATTCCATATTGCATAGAAGCAGAAAATAAACCTACCCTCCCCTTTGTTTTTTACTTTCCTTTGCAAATCAGTTTGACAATGAAGCTATGTATACCATATATATTTTTTCTAGTGATTAATCTGTTTCCTTTTGGACTGGATATTGCAGTTTGTATAGAAAATAGTGAATTCTCTATTTGTCTTTTTTTCAGTTTGACATTTTATGAAAAAGAAAAAAATCTGTGGCAACTGAAAAGCATTGTGGGAGCCCTTGTATCACACGTTTTTCTTAGAGCATATGATCCTGTCATTACTGAGCAGGGGCATTAGCTGGGATCTGAGGTAAAGAAAGCCCTGTTATGTTCTGTTGTTGAAATTTTTAATTTTGGGAGATAAATAAATAAATAATAACTAAATAATAAATAAATGTTGAGTTTTGAAAAGGAATGTGAAAAAAGGAAGTGTAGAAAATCGAGAAGAACCATGCTTAATTTTTGTCAGCCATAACAAAGCATGTTCCTGGACAAGGCAAATCTCCCCTCCTTATACTATTAGCAAAGCACTTTTCCAGGCTGCTACACTATTGCATGTTGTCATGTCACCTGTTACATCATAAGAAGATTGTCATTCCAAACCATGAATCTTTAATCTTCTACTCTTAATACTTTCTTTCTAATTCTGGACAGACTTCAGATTCCATAAGCAATGGGCCTGAAAATGGAAATTCTGCTGTCCGAATGGATAGTTACATTGTTGGTCAAACTGATAAAGCATACTCTTTTGTCCCACTCTTGAGACTTTTTATTTTCATCCATTGAAATATTTGAAATTCTCTGTGTCATTGGTAACACTTGCTTTGAGGCATATCCCACAAAATATTTAAATGGTGGAAAAACCTTGTGCAGAATGTGATACCCTTTTGCGATGCACAATTATTACAATGATGACCAGCTGAAAAGAGAGACTTCTGTGTGCTAATACCAGGGCACTATATGACAGCCTATATTTAGTACAGGTAATGGTATTACAGTCCTGGGCTTAAAGTGCACATGATGAGGCCAAGTTCATTGCTCGTATAACTCTGATGATCTTAATAGCCTTGCTGTGGGTATGAATTTGGCCTACAGTTGTGAACTTCTTTTTCCCAATATATTCCAGTTTAAGTGTTTATTCATAGTAAAAAATGCCAGGCTGTCATTGCAATACAAGTATGCTCTTCATTACATCCCCTTTAATTATACAGTATTAAAGAATCAGAGTGATATTTTTAAACATCACATTTAATATTAATGCTTTGTGGCAAAGGAAAGATTTAGGAGTATAAACCTATATTGGTCAGAACTGAATAAAGAGCCACATAACTATTTCTGCCCCAAACCTGATAATTTTGCAGGATTTTGGTGAGTTTTAGAAAGATTCTTGTTTCAGTTGTTCTTTTTGCTGTCAACAAACAGGCTCAATTTCAGAAAAGCCAAGCATCACGTTGAACAGAGAGAGGGGCATGTTAGGATGGTTCTGAGACATTGTCTTTTTGATTTCTCTGAAGTCTAATGCATGAAATTGAGGAGTGGTGTTCTGCTAATTAAATATTAAATATTAAACTGCTCTATAGAGCTGAAAATAGGTTTTCTCAGGCCTGTTATTTATTATTTTCATACTGAATTTTGAACCTCTTTTTTCATTGTGGGCGTTTGTTTCCAAAATCAAGAACTGGAAGTACAGGTTAAAAACGGCATCCTCATGCCATGCAAGGGCAGAAGCCTTCTGGGAAATAGCTCAGGCCTCCACAGCAAGTGGAGTTTTTTCATATATGCCACTGCACTGTACAGTCAAGAGAGACTGTTGACAAAAATATGAAATCTGCATATCCTTATTTTCTGGTGCAACTCGCTGAACTGCTGTAAGCCAGGGGAAAACTGAAATGGCCTAATGTGTCTTGGATAAAGGCAGCTCCCATGATCTGTGTTGTATTTGTACCCCCTTTTCTTCATTCTTGTGGTCTCACCAACAACAAGGTGATAAGCAGAATATGAATGGCAGAATGGCGCATATTTTACATCTTTTTTTCCCACTGTCCTTGGTGCCAGCACCAGTAACATCCCAAGCCTGGTTTCTTTCTCATCAATAAGCCTATTATATAGCAGTCTGGTGTGTACCTATCATTATTTAGAAAACTATAGCTTATATTATTACTTTTCTTTTTGATTTCACCAACAGTTGGATTAATTTCTCATAAGAGAGAGTATACCGATTAAGCCAATGTGTCTCAGCCTGTCAAGGGCTAAGACAAGGGGCAAGACAGAGAGTAATTTATGGATCTCTCAGTGTGGAAACCATGCAAGGACATCATAATTACAGACAACTATTGTGTAGCAGGAGATCATAATATACTTAGACTGTGATGAGAAAAGCCATCAGAAGCATTATAGAGAAACGGCTAAAAAATAACAGTATGTATGTTGCTGAGAAGCTAGCATACATGAACAGAGAGGGACAAGGTAATTCAGAGACCAGTCTGGGGCTAGGATTTCCCTAGCTGCTTCTGTCCTTACAAGTTAAGCAGTGGTGGGTGGTAGAAATGTGAGACTGGCAAATTAGAACATTGAGCTTAATTGTTTAACTTACATTAAAATAATCCCAAATGCTACATGATACATATCTCTCTCTCTCTCTCTCATATTCTGAGAATTGATTTTTCTCCAGCCTACCCTCTGTTGTCAGGTCTGGGACATGCTTGTAAAGACGGGGAAAGCAAAATGCCAAAAGGTGTAAAGGAAGCATTTCTATTTGCAGGTAACACAGAATACTGATTATTTTCTCAGCCTTCCTCTGTAGAAGCATATAACATATTACTCTGGTAATAGGTAGTTCTGCAATTACTTATCATTTAAGTGATTTCAAGAGACACTCTGCTGTATTTCAGACAAAGGAGAAGACATATAAAAAAAAGTTAGCTATCTCAGTTTACTACAGTATGGGGTAATTATTCTACCACAAATGCCTCTTTTACACTAAAAATCTCAAGTGAAACCAGATACCAGAAATAAAAAGAACATACCGTGTTTCATTTCAATAACAGGCAGATCAAACAGCTGCTGGATTACATTCAAATGGATCTTGCCATCACAGAGGAGAACATCTTTTGTTTCTTCAGTAACTGCTCCATTTGAAAAACTTTTCTTCAAATGCATATATGTAAAAGAAAAGAACTTGTTAAAGGCTTAGACATTGTGCCTCAGTTCTTTTAACCATTCCTCTGCTCTTACTCCTTTCAGTTCTTTAGTCATTTTGCTTTTTCTTTGTCTGTCTTTGCTACAATTTATAGATGACACCATCGTGCAATGCAATTCTAAGCGCAATCTCATAGTCCCATGTGAAGAGGAATATGCCTCTTTGCTTTTTGCTTTGTGTTCTTATGCAGTTCAAAGCTGCGTCAGCCCTGTATATATAATGTATTAGGTCATGCATATAGGTGTCTCTTGGGCCTCTCTGCCTGAAGAGTCAATTCAGTGGAAGGGAATATATCATGCCTGGAATAAAGTTGTCCAAGATGCTACCAGAGCAAATGAGTACTCTGCTCAGTTTCAGTTGTATGCATGGGTGGTTTTGATAGTCATTGGTCAGCTATTCCACCCCAGTAAAATAACCTCAGTTCTGGCACAGAGAGAATTGCAGAGACAGGACATAGCGACAGTCTCTCTGAACAGCTGTCATAACAAGGTAGCTTGGGAATCCTGTACTTTCTTTGAGAGAGAGGGAGCATATGGATTTACAGCTCTGGAATTTGCTCTGACATTCACTGAAAGAACATACTTGAATATAAAGATGGCGTGTTCGTGCTTCATGAAGTTTAGCTGGCCTCGAGAATCGACACCTTTGTGTTCCATGTCGTGGTTTAACCCCAGTTGGCAACTAAGCACCACACAGCCGCTTGCTCACCCTCCCCCCCCCGCCCTGGGGTGGGGGAGAGAATCGGGCAAAAAAANATAAAAATATACAAACAAGTGATGCACAATGCAATTGCTCATCACCCGCTGACCAATGTCCAGCCAGTCCCCAAGCAGCGAATGCTGCCCCCCGGCCAACTCCCCAGTTCATATACTGAGCATGACGTCATATGGTATGGAATAGCCCTTTGGTCAGTTTGGGTCAGCTGTCCTGGCCCCCTCCCAGCTTCTTGTGCACCTGGCAGAGCATGGGAAGCTGAAAAGTCCTTGACTGGTGTCAATACCACTTAGCTCAACTAAACCATCAGTGTGTTATCAGCATTCTTCTCGTACTAAATCCAAAACGCAGCACTATGTCAGCTACTAGGAAGAAAATTAACTCTATCCCAGGTGAAACCAGGACATTCCATCATTCTGATTTACTGCAAAGAACAAGGACCACAAAACAGTTGAGCTAATATGGTTATGGAGTGGATATATATTTGCATTTACATTTTCCTATCTGCTATCATTTGAAAGTCATATTAGCATTAAAAATTTTCCAGTGACTCAATGTCATTATCAAATATATGTGAATTGGACATTTTATTCTAAATAATCTTGCTATACTTTGTCCTCTAAATTTCATTGTATTCTTCCCTCTCCATACTTTCCACCTGTGTAGTTCCCATGTGTTATGCGTTTGTTTTTTTTTTCCTTTGGCATCCCTTATGTTTGCCATACCCCCAGATTTAACATATTTGTTATTTGAATGAACAGTCTATTTATCCCATTTCCTAGATCTTTCTGTTTTGTACATTCAGAAGGGATCCAAGTTAACGTTTTAGAATGGGTTGAAAAGATGTCATCTATCCTAACTGTTGTTCTAGTCCTACCCTGTCTGTGCCTACTTCATACCCTTGAATCTTTCCTGCTAATATGAAACTTACAGTTGAATGAATTCACAACTGCATCTTCTATTTCTGTGCATAGTAATCTAACCTTTAACTAAATAAATGTCTCTTTTCATGCTTGTCTTCATTTCTAATTGTGCTGTCTTTTGACTCAGTCACTCTTGGTGAACATGTGCTTTTTTTGCTGTATAACAATCTTTCTAAATCAATCACTTTCATTTTTCTGTACATAGTATGCATGCTGTCATGCAGCCACATTGGATTGTGTAAATCAGAATGTCTACCAACTGCTGCAAAAGTTTTTTTTCCCCACTCTATCATAAATTTGCCATGTAGATAGTCTATGGCTGATTGGTTTTTATTTATGTATTATGATTGATTGAAGATGTAAGAACCGTAAAAATATCATTCCATTAAAAATGTAAACTTTCCAACTTTCAGAGGTCTTCTCATCTGTTTCCCCATTCAAAACAGCCAGAAATGTGTTGCTGCGACCTAAGGAATGCATCAAAGAAGTATCATTTTCTTAGTCATACACCTATAGTAACTTTTTATTACAGCTATAACTATATAACAGAACTTCTTTGTCTTTTTTAGGTCTCTTCAAATTATACAGTACTATATTCTATTGACTCTAAATACACTGAAAACTCAATGAGCTCAATGTTCAGCAAAGAGCATGTGCTTTCCATTTACACTGCAAAGATGCTGTTTGCCTGTACAAGTATTTGTGCAAAGCTTTTCATTGCTGCATTTTGTGGATTAGCACATCTAACAACTACTTCATTTTCCTGAATTCAGGGTGAAATAGCAGAGTTTATTCAAACTTGTACTTCAGTTAATGAATTATAGAAAAAGGTGGACTGTAAATGAGACAGGCACATTGCCTTGACCCGAGTAGTTCATCTTTTCATGTAGGCATGCTTCAACTCAAGAATAATCAGAAAACAATCTAGCTCTGCCTCTGTTGACTTGAAATCAGTTGAATTGAAATGCATACTAAGGATGACTTCATTCTAGTATGTTTCCTACTTACCCTTGCAAGTTATTATTGGAACAGCCATTAGAAGTGGAAGACATTTGTGTATATACAAAACTACGTGGCATCTATTTTTTTATCCTAACCAGTTTTTCAAGTACAGACCTCAAAGCTTAAGTTTCAGAGTTGTTAGTCTTCCGTCAATTGTGAGCATTCATATTAGCTATTCTCTCTGGTTTTGTCATATACTTCTGTTTATAATGATAAACTTAATCATCTTTACATTTATTTGTGTCTGCTGGCAAATTCTGTCAGGTCAAGAATCTTTTTCTGTTTCAATCTTCTAATTATTTAGCCTTTTTTGTTTAATGTTTAGTTTAAGTGATGAGAACATGCCTTCTCTTTGAAGAATATGTTCACACATGTCATATCACAGATTAACTGATTTAAACCCATGCCTTCTTGAGAGGTAGGTAACTGTTAGTATTCCCTTTTAATAGATGATCAAACCATTACACAGGAAGATTAAGAGATTTACTCAAGGTCATGGAAGTAATTTGTGACAGAGTTAGAAATACAAGTAAAATCTCACCTTAGTACTTCCCATTTTCATGCCTTAACCCGAAGACAATTTTCTAGTCAAATCTAAATTTAATCCACATCTTCCTAAAATACGTATCTGGTTTTGCTATGTTGCTATTTATCTCCAATAGAAGCCAGAGGATTTGCCATTCTCAGATTAAAATCCCTTAATGTTAGTTGTTTTATCCTAAACCAAAGTTTACTGGTAGACTAAGAACATATTAATCACAGAAGAAACAAATATATTTCCACATACGTGAGTGGATATTTTCAAATGAAGTTTCTTTATCCAACTTCCTGTAGTATGTCAAGTCCAACTCTCCCTCAACAAAAAACCAGTAGAAAGAAATCATCAATTCAAGAATTGTTTTCCTTCATCCATGTCAGCCTGCCCCTTGATCAGATTTTATAGCCTATAAAGGGTCTTCTGGGCAGCAGCGAGCCCATCACAGCATTGCCAAACTGTCTTTCAAAACTCATGTTTTGGAATGCAAATATATACGAGAAGAAAATAATTTACTAAGGCAAGAAGGGTTCCTGGATTAGATGTTATACACCGTATGTCTGCACAATAAATAAACATGCCTTTTATCACTTTTTTGAACCCCCCTGAGCAGTCAGCTAGTTATGCCTCTTGACCTTTTTCACTATTTATCTTGTATTTCCTAATGCACTGCCTACACTTGCCTGGATGCTAAGATCATCTTCATGAACTTAAATTCAACGACTGATGAAACAGTGAGGTAAATAAGAATATGCTACCAATCAGGATTATTTTCACTGACACTGGTTTAGTGATCAATTGCAGTTTGAGTGTGTCTTTCTTGCACATGGATGTCTAGAAATGTAAAATGTTTTCCAGATGAGGCCTCATGGCTGTGTTGCCCAGTATTGCATTACTTACTGGATGTACCTCACTGATGTACCCACAGACTACCTTGGTTCTTTTCATAAACCTATTGCATTTTTGATTCATGGTCATCTTGTAGTCACTTAACACGTGCAGGCTTTTGTCATCCTTGGCTGTTTCCAGCCAATGAATATCCAGTTTACAGCAGAAATTCCTTCTATTAATCCTGGAATATATCACTATGCACTNGTTCTTTTATAAAGGAAAGGTATCAAGTTAGTCAGTCACATCTCTGCATTGTAGGATGAATAATGCTGTAGTTGTCTAGAACTCTGTTTTCTTTTTCTTATACCCTTGATTTCAGCTCTTTGTGTTGTGCTTCAGTGGCAATTTCAGTTCTGACGCCTTAGTACCCATTAGTCAGCTTGCTTTTGCCTTGCCCCCACATTCATTGTGTGGGATGAGAAAAAAATAGTAAATTAAATAGATGTGGGCTCTCTGGCCCAGAAGACAATGAAGCACAGANTTTCTTGCACATGGATGTCTAGAAATGTAAAATGTTTTCCAGATGAGGCCTCATGGCTGTGTTGCCCAGTATTGCATTACTTACTGGATGTACCTCACTGATGTACCCACAGACTACCTTGGTTCTTTTCATAAACCTATTGCATTTTTGATTCATGGTCATCTTGTAGTCACTTAACACGTGCAGGCTTTTGTCATCCTTGGCTGTTTCCAGCCAATGAATATCCAGTTTACAGCAGAAATTCCTTCTATTAATCCTGGAATATATCACTATGCACTTCATATTAGTTCATTTCAATCCTTTTTTTTTTTATTCTAGATGCTAAGGTCATCAAATTACAGGTGCAATATCCAGATCCTCTGTTGAAAATACTACTGACTTTATGCCATATGCAGATTTTATTAGCATATCTCATTAGATCATTAATGAAACTTTTAGATTAGCCTGAAGATCAATCATGAGAAAATCCACTAGTAAATTTCTTCCATTTATTTTTACATTACTATAACTGTTTTCTATCTTCCTTCCAGCTAATTCCTTAACCATCTTATATTTCTTCTATTAGTCCCTATTCTCTGCTGTTGAACAAATAATTTCCCCTGTGGCACAATTTCAAGTACTGTACTTAATTACAGGTATTTTAAATATTATTCATATCCTTTGTGTTAATAATCTGTTCTTTTATAAAGGA
>VYZW01024872.1:23657-46541 GCA_013401315.1 Balaeniceps rex | reverse complement strand
TTAATTTCTTTAACCTGTTCAGCTCAACCTAGTGATTTTATAGGCTGTTTAATCAGGCAATTGTAGCAGAATCCCTTTTTAAAAGTGAGACTTTATCTGATGTTAGTAGTAAAATATTTTTAAATTTATACATTAAGAGGGGAAAGGAAAAATTATTTTTACGCAGAAATGTAGCAGCATCAGAATGAGTTTTCTCATACAAATATTTTCAATGCAGAAATCAAAACTTAAAGCAACAAGTAAGCTATTTTCCACTGATCATACGTTACCAAAGTACGACAAGACACATTTAAACTTAAAAAAGATACTTGAGATTAAGATTTCTGACAGACATAAATATAAAAATAGTGTTTACTTACTAGTCTAATATCATAACTTACACATTTTTTATTCTTTCTGTTGCTTGGGCAGATCTGAAAGTCTCTTGGTACAGCAAAGAGAGAGAGATCAAGCCATCGCGGTTTTTTAGAATGACTCAGTTTGAAGACACTTACCAGCTGGAGATTGCTGAAGCTTACCCAGAGGATGAAGGAATCTATACCTTTGTGGCTAGTAATTCTGTAGGCCAAGTGACAAGCACTGCTACCTTGAAGTTAGAAGGTACAGTGTGCAATTAAAGAAGATGTCTTGTTTAGGTCATGTTCCAATACTAATCTTAATATACACTGATGATTATATGTGAGTTGTTGTCTGTCATTTTGTCTTTTAACTCAATTAATTGCTACCATTTACAATGTCCACAGAATACATTTATGTCTCCAAAATATAGGTCATGCACAGGAAAACATATTTCACAATTTTTCAATGTTCCATGCACCTCACCTTTTCATTCTCTCCAGTATTAGAATCTGTCATGCACCAAACACGGTAGAAACCTTCTTTCTAATGGAAGTGCTTTGCTTACACATTCTTTGATTTGACTTGTGAGGACAATCTAGCAAGAGTTTTTGTATAAAATAAATTACTTTGAAAGTGTTGGAAAACATGTTAAATAGAGGTGTGTACCAGGTACTTGGGCAGCTGAAAACAAATAGTTTACATTCATATGAATTGATGAAACATTGACCAAAGTTTTAGAGCAGAAATATTGTCTGGAAAATTTGCTATTTAAGTTTTGTATTGTCCTTGATATTATTTAACCAAAAATATTTTGTTTTCTTTTTGCAACAGATTTTATAAATGATGAATTAGAATAATTCGTGCTGTTAAGTTGCAAGTTAGAAAAAAAAAATCTTGAATGAGAGAGAAAATTTATTGTAGTGTAGGGTAAGGAATTAAAAGTTGGCATGCTTCTTTTCAGGATTTAAAAAGGTTGAAGAAGTTACATCAGAGTCCCATTGGCATGTTTCTTCATCTGTTTCACTTAAGGAGGAGTCTATTGGCCAAAGGCCCACCTTTATCCAGCCTATTTCAAGCTGCAGGGTATGCAGCGGGGAATCAGTCAGATTTCAAGCTAGAGTCTCTGGCATGCCCAAACCAAAAATCCAGTGGTTTCATAATCAGCAACTCATGTTGCCAACAAAAGACTTAGTTTTCCACTTTGATGAGTCTACAGGCACAGCTATACTGATAATAGTAGATGCTTTCTTAGAGCATGCTGGCCAATACTCTTGCAAGGCAAGAAATAGTGCTGGAGAAACAACTTGTACAGCTACACTTACAGTGACTGCAGAAGGTAAAGCCCCATTTTTACTTCAAAGGGATTCAGTTTGTTGTATACCACACTTTTATGCTGTTACTAATGTTCTTCTTTCCTTGTTTCACACCTTTTCTTTACTGCCTAATGTTAGTAGTACCTACCCTCTGTAACCCAGCCACTCTCATTTCTTCTGTTTAAGTGTAACATTCGGAAATTTGCCAATTTGTATCTTGATATAGGTCAAAGAATAGAAACGTTTTACTGAAGGCATTCAGATTTTTCAAACAAGTAATTAAGTGATCTTTATAACATTGACTGAGGTATTTTGCATGGTTCTATAGCAAAAATAAAGAAAATACCTCTTTAAAAAGTTCCATAATAAGTTTCCAATACTAAAAGGGACAACTTCAGTGAAAGAAGAGACAAGCATCAACTGTGTATCAACTGCATGACTAGCTTAGGCATCACTTGCCATTCATATATGTAAATGGATAATCTTTGTGTCAAGAGCATAGTGCATCTGGCATGCTGAGTTTTCAAATTAAGATCATTCATTTTCATCCTCCATGCTGTTTGATTTTGTTCAGAGCATGGACCAGTAAAGTTCTTTAGATACTAATACTGTTGTTATTTTTGTTACTTGATTACACAGTGCAAGCCCTAGATAGGCAAAGTTCTGGGAAAGATGTAAAAGAGTCTGTCCAGTCACAGGCTATATCAGAACTTCATGTTGCTCCTCTCACAAAGAAGAATATTAAAACTTATCAGAAAGTATTTAAATCAGTGCAACGACCATCACAGGAATTGGGTGTACAGGTTTTTGAAAGCATATCAGAAAGTTTGACCATGAAGGCTACATCAGTTGAAGAAATGGAATCCATGCACACAACAATCCTTTCCCAAACATCTCAGAGCACCAGGATCTCTATGGCCACTGCTCAGGAAATGAAAGATGTCCCTCCAAAGATTCTCTTGCAGCTCAGAGACCTAACCGTGAAATGTGGTGACACTGCTCAGTTCATATGTGGCTTAGAAAATGAATTCTTCTCCAAGTTTCTTTGGGCCCACGAAGGTGAAAGGATAGAAGTGTCTGAAAAATTGAAGATATCACAAAATAGAAGTGTCCTACTGCTCACGATCCTAAACGCCCAGCTGACAGATCAAGGACTGTACAGTTGTACTGTATATAATGATTATGGAGGGACAACAACTGCTGCAATACTAACAGTCAAAGGTGGTTATCTGACTTTTAACATTATCACTTACCTTTTGCTACTTCATTATCACTGCCTACAGCTCACTCATACTTCCTTTATTATCAGTATTTAATTGAGAAGGCTCTAATAATAATGCTTTGGGGTTTTTCCTCCACATTTACAGCTCTATTCATAAGTGACATGTGCAGTACCGGGAAGTTGGTATTGTAACTTCATGCCTCTTCCCAGCACGTCACAGATGTCTGAGGCTTTTTATTCCTCATATCCTTCATGATATGCAGTAAGATGTAAAGCAAAACAGGCTGGTAGGAATTTTTACATTTTGAGAATTCTTGAAGCTGGAGTTTAAGGAAGATAAGAATGTCAGATAAGCATTGTTGAACTAGATACCTGGTCATTTCAAACTCTGTGGGTCCAACTTGTTTCCAATAAATCCAGGGTTGGCAATATAGGTCAATGTACTTGAAAGGATTAATGGGCACAAGTATTGTATTACTGCACTAATGAATTGTCTCCTACCCTTCACTGTCCCTGAGATATAAGTATTTATTTTTGCTAAGGTTCCTTCCACTTCTTCCCGACATCAGCGTATTAAAATGTTAGTAGTGCTACCACTAGTGAAGACCCAAAAATGTATTATCACCACACTGGACAGGTGATACTATTTCTGCTGAGCTCAAAGGAATCAAGAGCAGAAAACTAAGATGAATAACGAGGAAGCCATTGACCCTCTTCATTTGGTTTTTCCATGTTGAAGTGTCTTTCTTCGCTCTTGAGCTGTGCAAAGTGCTTTACATAATCTTCTGTTGCTACTTTCTAAACTGAGGCTCTCAATTAAAAGTAAAGATATGCTTGTATTAGGCATTACAGACCAAGTCTTGGTCCCATGAAAGCCCCATAGGCTTAACAGGTACCTAGAATTATCCCAGCAGGAATAGAGCTCTTAAATGTGTAATCACTCAAGTTTAATAGTGTTGTTGTAGCACTAATATGCTGGACATTCTTTCAATACTAATTATTGCTTCCCCCCCCCCAAGTATAAGGATATTTTTTATTCCTGCAAAACACCTGACCTAATCCTTTTCCTAACTTTATTCTTACCTAGCAAAAGAAGCACAAGCCAAAGCAGTAACAAAAATTACCCTTGAATCATATACTAAAAGCTTTAAAGCAGCCAAAGATTGTCAGTTTAAAGCATCTGAAGTTAAGCAAGAATCTTCCAAGAAAACCTCGAGTTTGTTTATATCTACATCCCAAAGAGCATGTGAAACTGAGAAGCAAAGCAACAGAGTTTACTATCCTGATGTTGTGCCATGTGAAGACATCATGGAAACTGATGCCGAAGCACCAGAGTTTCTTGAAACTCTGCCTTCAGAAACCGCTGTAAAAGAAGGAGATGATGTGTTACTCTTTTGTATAATGAAGGGTGTGCCTACACCTTGCGTGGTCTGGCTGTGCAATCAGCTAATAGTTGAGGAGTCTGCATTGTGTTCCTTAAAACATGATGGACCACTGTGCAGTTTAAGATTGTTGAAAGTTGGTCAGAACCACAAGGGTATATACAAGTGCAGGATAGTTAATCCTGCAGGACAAGCCGAGTGCAGCACCCATCTGAGAGTGACAGGTTGGCAACTGCATGTTCCTTCCAAGTATCAATTCCTCATGCATAGAATCATTGCATTCCAGTACCTTCATTCCCTGGAAAATGATAAAGAATGAGAGGCATCTCATTAGTCTGTGGATTGTTGAATGTTTTCTTCAGGAATTTAAGGCATGATAAAGGCATGTTACTTCAGAAACTTTCCCCCACCCTGCAAAATAGAAAGCAAATCTTGTAGAAAAGTGTACATTGCAAACAAGTTTGAAAGAATTTGATTACTCTGTGCTCAAAATTTATCAAGTGTTTGAATTTTTTGGCATGCATTTATGTGTATGTACGTGTGAATTTCTGTATATTTGCAAGAGAAATTGGATGTTTTTACTACATAAAGTGCTATTGGCACATTTAGCAACAATAGCTCAAAAATCTTTTTCTTTTTATTGTAGCTCCTGAAAAAATTATTCATGAGAAGCTAGAGGAAGAGATTGAAATGGAAGTGAAAGGTACAGTCACCAACGATGTTACACTGAATAATTAGTACCAGTAATTAGTAACATTGTGAAAAGCTTTTATCCGCTTACATGTAGTGTCTGATGGGAAAAGAAAGACTCACTTTAAAGCATATTGGAACATGTTGCATGTTTGTTTTGATATGCAAAGGGTTACCTGCATTATAAGGTTATTTAATTTTAAAAATATGTTTAAAACTTCAAATTTATAATTTTGCAGCCATATTCTTAACTTTTACTTCATGCTTTGCAGCTGTTCACAGAGCTTTTATTTGTTCAATTTCCTTTTGAATGCATGGAATAGTTTACTCCAGAAGGAAGTTATACAAATCTTAATCATATTATTTTTAAACAAGTTAGCAACCTAACATTAATCAGTTCAATGAACACTATTGGATGGATGGATGGATGGATGGATGGATGGAGTATACTAGAAAGCATTTTTTGTTTAGGATATGTGAAAGCTACACATTCCCATTGATTCCTTGCACTTTTTTTACATACATTAATTCATCATTATATATCTCTTACCCTGGCTTGCAGATAGCATACATGGTTCATGTTGCTTGCTTTTTTCCCTGTGCATAACACTGTGAAGTTAGTGGCTGTATTAGTTCGAATAAACGCCTTCTCATTTCATGTTAGCTAATTACTTACTTTTTTTAATATCTTTCAAAATATTTTTTCTCAATTGTTTGAACATTTAATCTACAAACAGAAGGGTCAGAAAGGGCGTTTATTCTACTGTCTGCAAGTCAGGTAAGATTTTCTTCTTTGCTACCCAAAGACACACAGCTTTTCCAGGCAGCAAAAACATACACGCAGAAGAACGTGTTGTTTTGAAATTCATTTTTGCTTGTTCAAGAAGAAATTTCCACAGTCTGAAGAAAGAACAGACAACGAACGATTTTCGTGTCAATCTTTAAAACAGAGCAAGGCGTTGCGTTTATTCGAACAAATATGGTGAGTGAATTACTTTTTTTTCCTGGGTGGGTGATGAAATCTGTTGCATGCCCATTTTTTATTTCAATATATTGCTATTTCATTTTTTTCAATCAGATGGCAGGCAGAGTGTGGCATGTTGTAACCCAGTCTCCTTCTCTTGCAGAGCAGCACAGCGAGGTGAACCTCGAGGGACCTGGGACAGCACCAGTGCTGGCTTGCACCCAGAACCGTAAACCCACCTTCACACAGGGCCTCAAATGTAGGTCTGTCTTGGAAGGGGACCCTGCACTCTTCCAGTGCAAGCTGGTGGCATGCCCGGCACCGCACATGGCTTGGTTTCACAACAACCGGCCGGTCCGCCAGGACTGCCGCAAGGTGATCCGCACTGAGAGTGAGGAGCACACGCACCGTGCCAGCCTGGAGGTGCAGGATGTGCGGGAGCACGACGCTGGCAGCTACAGAGTATTTGCCATAAACAGTGAGGGTTCAGCTGAGTCCACTGCCTCGCTGCTGGTGGCACACAGTGGGGAGCAGCAGGGCATGGGTTTCACAGGGAAAGCAGAGTGGATGCGGGAGAGCTGGGAGTGCGTGGTGCAGCAGCGGCAGGAGGACCGGCTGCAGGTGGTGCTGCGCTGCACTGGCTCACCCTTCGACAAAGGGCAGGACGCCGAGCAGTTGCTTGGGGACCTCTCCCCAGCCCGAGGCATGGTACGAACCATCCGTTTCCAGAGGCTGCCACTGGTGGGGCCTCACCGTCCAGGGCTGGCATGCGGTAGGGAGCACAGTGGCACAGTGGTGGATGCTGAGGAACTGCTGGATGAGGAGATCCGTTGGAAGCTGCAACAGCTGCGGGAGGCAAAGAGGGCAGCGCTGAAAAAGAAGCAGGAATCCCTCATGTGTATGCCCCAGGAAGGCCCTCCTGGGAAGCTCAGCCCACCTAAGGCAGCTGCCACAATGGATGGCTCAGAGCCCCTCGCGGTGCAAGTAGTGAAGGGGTACCGCAGGCCCAAGGTGGCGGGGGAGAGATGGCAGATGCCAGGTGGGCTTCTGGAGGCCTGCCCACCCCTCTTTGTCCAGGAGGTCAAGCCCCAGGAGGCAGTTGAGGGGCAAAGATGCACCTTCTCCTGCCTTTTCCATGGCCACCCACAGCCCACAGTCACTTGGTACAACAACACCAAGCCCGTGGGGCGCATCCAGGGCACCGCCGTTCACACCACAGAGTGCCACTCTACACTGACCTTCCCATCCCTGCTCCCACAGCATGGTGGTACTGTTACCTGCGTGATCTTCAACCCACTGGGCACAGTCAGCACCTCAGCTGCACTCCATGTGAGGCGGCGGATGCCAGCCTATGAGGCCACAAAGAAGGAGGAGGAAAAGGAAGGGAAGAAAGAGGAGGAGCAGGAAGAGGAGGAGAAGGTGAAGGAGAAAGAAGAAGGGGAGAAAGAGAAGATGGAGGAGAAGGTGGAGGAGGAGGAAGAAGAAGTCGGCCTGGCCTTCGCAGCAGAGCAGGGACTGCCAAGTGCAGTTCCAGATTCAGACTTGCTGTCACTGCCTGTGGAAATCAAAATCACTGCCCCCACTCCAACGCCAGAGCAAGACACAGAGATGAGGGAGGCCACACGGCCCTCTCCAGACCAGGCTGCTCCCACCATAAAGCACAAGTTCAAGTTTTCATTTGATGTGGGAAATGAGCCACCCCAAATTGTGGCAGAAGCCCCAGTACACATTCATTGCCATGAAGGGGAGGCAGTGGTGCTGGAGTGTGCTGTGTCTGGGCAGCCCCCACCCACTGTGGCCTGGTCCCTGAATGGCCAGAGCCTCTCTGCCAGTGACAGGCTGAGGTTTGAGGAAGGCAAGAATGGCATGTACCGCTTATACATCCAAAGGGTCTCTGTTGCGGATGCTGGGCTGTATTGTTGTGTGGCCAAGAATGTGGCTGGAACAGCACAGACTGCTTCTGAGCTGACAGTGCAGCCTAGTGCACCCAGGTTGTATAGCAGGGATGGAGGCACTGAGGAATTGACTGCCATGGACCATGTTCACCTCCAAGGCCTCAGCACACTTGGGGAGGATGAAGAGGAACAGATCACTTGCTCCAAGGAGGAGGAAGCCCACCTACCCTGGTCCCTGAGGCTGTCTCCGTCTCCTGGTGAGCAGCTGGAAGAGCAGTGTGAGAAAACGCCTCACTTCAGGGAAAGTGAGATGGAGGAAACAATGGTGCTGGACATCATGGAAGTTTATGCAAGGCAAGGAACGGGTTATACAGAAGAAAGTGTGACAGATACAGGTGGTATTTCTGAGATGAGGCAGCACAGGGGAAAAGCTGTATCTGAGGAACATGGCTTTGAAATTGATGTCACTGAGCTGCAACCCAGCATGTCCAGGGAAGAGCATGAACTGGTGGCCAAGGACTCAGGTCACTTTTCAGAGGAGCTGGAGGCCGAAGGAGACAAGGTGGTACCACATACAGATACTCTGTCCTGGGACATCTTGAAGTCACCATTTATGGAAGTGAAAGGGCAAACATATGCCTCTGAGCAGTCTGGTCTGGCAAGGGAGTGTGAGGATTCACAATTTTTCATTCCTATATCACCTGTGGTGCAAGAGAAGAGTGATGTTTACATGGAGGAGAGCGATGCCGCTGCCTGGGAGGCAATGTCTCCTGATGTGCCTCTTGTAGAAGAGCCAAGTGTGCCCCACCTGCAGGACAACATTGCAAGCACACCTACAAAGGAGCAGTTTGGCTTTTATGACTTCTGTACAGAAGAGCAGCAGGAGGAACAGGCCAAGGAGCAAGAAAGATCAGTTGATATTGAACAGGACATTGAGGTTGATGATCATCTTTGTAAAGAAGAAATGGCTGATGCTGGGGATGCCACACACTGGGAAATGTGCAATGATGGACAAATGCTGCAAGAAATGGAGTCTGATGCAGGCAGCGTTTCTTTGGATCTAATCCTCACTCCTCCTGGCACAGAAAACTCAGGTCAGGATTTTACTGAGGAAGTTGAGGTTCACCTAGAAGAAGTGCATTTCAAAGAGCAGCTGTTGCCATCTGAGACTGATGAGACCAATATCACATTTGATCTGAAGAAGTTTGTGGAGCCTTTCCCAGCTGCAGAGCCTGTGGACACAGAACAGGCAGAAACCCCCACAGCTCTGGAGAGTGTGGAGGTAGGAGTGACTGGCCTCATCTCCTCAGTGCACCAAAATGATGTGCTTGTGGAAGAGATGTCTCTGACTGAGGAGCTGCATCAGAGCTACAGGATGCAGCAGGAGGAGGTTGGTGTCCAGGAAGAGGCACAGCCAAGAGAAATCAGAAGGGCTGATTTGCAAATCCCTAATGGGGACCTTAGCAGCATCATGATATCTGCTGAAGAAGGATCTTCTGCTGAAGAAATTAATGAGTCAGAGGTGAGTGTCTGTGGGGAGGATTCACTTGAGGGACAAATTCATAGTTTTCTAGTGGAGTCCACAGCAGATTTCCAAAGGGGAGTGCAGGAAACACATGTGCAAGAGAGTGGGGAACGACTGGAGACCACAGACTCCCAGAGTGACAGCTTCATCACCGACTTGAAAAAAGCTGCACGTGAAAAGAAACCCCAGGCTGGGCATCAGGCTGAGGAGGAAGAAGGTTCTGGAATAGAAAAGGTCTTTGAGACAGGAATGAGCAGCTCCACCTGTGAGATAGAAAGCACAGATTCCCCTGAGGAGATGCTCAGGGACACCCAACAGAAGCCAAACACAACCAAGGGCTTCTCTTTTGGGCAACTCTTACTTGGTTTAATAATGGACAATCCTGTGGCACAGAAGGAGCAAAGGAAGGAATCTTGGGGCAAGAAGAAGACTCCCACTGAGGAAGCCTCTGAGAATAGCCTGGATGGAGAAGGACTGTGGGAGGCTGTTTCTGCAGGTCCAGAGCCCAGTGCTGTTCAAGCCTCAGAGCTGGAGCCTGACTTGTGCCTGGCCAAGTATTTAAGGTCAACTGGGATGCAGGAAACTCCAGATCTCAAAGGCACAGTTCAGAAAGAGCAGCGAGAGACCGTCACTTCACTGGAAGTGGAGGAGGTTACCTTCAGCATGGTTTATGACTATTACAACAACCAGCAGGAACTCACCCGGCCCTTCTCTCCTGAGTCAGAAATGTCTATAGAGCTGGAAAGCAGGAGCGGAGAGGAGTCACCTGATTCAGACCGCTTCTACACACCTCCCTCCTCAGTGGAGATCTTTGAAACTGCTTCATCAACATCCTACCACACACCGCTCAGCACGCCTGAGCGCTACTCCACACCATCCGAGGGCTCAGGGTACAGCACACCACCCGAGCGCTACTCCACACCGTCCGAGGGCTCAGGGTACAGCACACCACCTGAACAGTACTCCACACCCTCTGAGGGTTCAAAATGCAACACACCCTCGGAACACTACTTCACACCCTTTGAGGGACCCTGCTCTGCATCAGGGGACAGCACACCACCAGAGCGCTACCGGACACCCACTGGGGAGTATATGGATGCCCTGGCCGTGCTCCCCCTCTGTGAGAGAAGGCAGCAGCCTCCAGATGAGCCTCAGGCTGAGGTGTTTAGGACCCCCTGTGAAGCCCTGCAGCCATCAGGCAGGGAGATGCCACCTGCATTCCTCAAGGCGTTGAGCAGGAGAAGGCTGTATGAGGGCAGCACGCTGAGCTTTGTGGCTGAGGTGGTGGGTGTGCCCAAGCCAGGGGTGAAGTGGTATCATAATAAATCTCTGCTGGAGCTGAATGAGAGAGTTCGGTTAGAGAAGGATGGGGACAAATGCTTGCTGGAGATCACTAATGTCCAGAAAGCCGATGGAGGACAGTATCTGTGTCATGCAGTGAATATTGTTGGGGAAGCTAAAAGTATCACGCAGGTGGAAGTTTTGTCTGAAGATGGGCGGTCACTAGCACTGCCACCCCCTGTCACCCACCAGCAT
This sequence comes from Balaeniceps rex, assembly GCA_013401315.1. Classification (NCBI taxonomy): domain Eukaryota; kingdom Metazoa; phylum Chordata; class Aves; order Pelecaniformes; family Balaenicipitidae; genus Balaeniceps; species Balaeniceps rex. The sequence goes on along the minus strand of VYZW01024872.1, from coordinate 35,675 downwards.
GTTATACACTTTGACCTGGAGCAAAGCACATCTTCAAGGTCACCTTCACCGCAGGAAATCCTCCTGGAAGTGGAGCTGGATGAAAATGAGGTGAAGGAGTTTGAGAAGCAGGTCAAAATCATAACCAGTCCTGAGTTTAGCCCAGATAAGAAGAGCATGGTAGTTTCCCTGGATGTCCTTCCACTTGCCTTGTTGGAGCAAGCTGCAGGCTTGGCCGCAGAGGAGAATGAGGATGTAAAAATCGATTTTCAAGTAACTGAAATGCCTCCCCGATTTGCCATGCCCTTTGCAGATGTCGAGGTGACAGAAGGCTTGGAGGCAGTATTTGAGTGTGTGGTAACAGGTACACCTGTCCCAGTAGTTCGGTGGTTCAGAGGCGACACCTGTGTGACACCTGCCACAGGGAAGTATGTTGTGAGTCAGAAGGAGGGACTTCACAGTCTGAAAGTCCAAAATGTAGGTCCTTCTGATGGTGGCTGGTATCAATGTCGGGCAACCAATAGGCTGGGAGAAGCAATGTGCAAAGGCTCCCTTGTAGTCACGGCTCAGCAGGGAGCAAGTGCTAAGGCAAGCAGTGAGACAGGCATGGGCAGTGAACCACACAGACCCCAGAAGTGTGACTTGCTTTTGAGCAAGACTGTGAGCCCGGGTGACCAGTCAGAAACAGGGCTGGAGTCTGAGTTCGAGCCACACATAGACGACTCAGAGAAAGCAATCCGACTGCTTGCAGTGACTCAACAAGAGCAGGAAGTGGAAGGAGAGTAGTGTGTCAACATTAGTTTTGATGTGTTTGCAGAGCCGTCCCAAGAGGAATGGGTTGAATTTAGGGCAGAGGCCTTGGAGAGCTGCAGCTTTGAGTTTCAGGTCACAGACACTCCTCCCAGATTTCTGAGGCTCATTTCTGACTACAGTACATTTGTGGGTGCCTCAGCATGCTTCCAGTGTCTCATGACTGGTTCCCCCCGCCAAGTGTCCGCTGGTACAAGGATGGGGTGTTGTTGGAAGGGGACAGGTACTGTGCGCAGGAAGAGCAGGGGGGCTCTCATAGCCTTACTATTGAAAACTTGATGCAAAGTGACAGTGGGCAGTACAAATGTATAGCTACTAACAGGGCAGGAACTGCTGAGACTTGTGCTGTGTTAACATTATACTAAATTTCCATAATTTATTTCAGAGTCTCTTTTGAAACACTAAATGTTTTTATGCTGTTGTTCACTGCAGCACTCATTTTAGGGGCATTGTTTTTCATCTCTTTAGGGATGAAAACCACTCTAAGTGGGCATATTTCTGTCTCACTTAAACTTGCCTTCGTTGGGGAATTTAAGTGAGATTTAATCTGTGCATAGGTCTTGTGCACACTTTCTTCACCGAGGTATATTTCAGGCTCCTTCCAAGCTCCTTACTCATTCTTGTAAAGATATTTTAATTGACGCTTATTTATGTAGAACTAACTTTTTCATATAGTGTACATATTCCTGTGTGTCTGTAACAGTGGAATCATTATTGGTTTATGTAAGCTAGAAATCACCTGAAAATGTAGAAACCACCTTTTTTCTTGTAACCTAAAGGTATGGAATACTAACTTACGCTTGCTGTTTAGTTTGGATATAGTTCTGTGAATGAACTCCTTAAATTGGTATTCCCCGTTCTCACAATGTTGTGTCAAAACATGTGAGTCTCACTGATTCAAATCCTGTGTTTACAGTTTCTACCACTGCAAAATTCTTACATCCGTGGGTCTCATTCTACTGACTCATGGTATTAAATGGTTTTTTTAAGTCAATGGAATTATGCTGTTGCAAAGAAAAGCAACACAATGGAAACAAAATGGTAGTTTTGCGTTAGTAGTGACTGGACAGGATTTTTTTCTCTATTACCAAGTAATAAACATGAAAACATATTTTGTACTGTATCTTTAGAAGTTAAAGGGAAAGGAGAGAGAGCATAATAAATCAATGATGTAACTGTAAATTCATTAAAATAATTTTGGTTTTCCCCGTATTCCAGTGTCATTCATAAAAAATACATAGTAGTAAAAAAGCGAGAGATTTTTATGCAGTATTCTTGTTCCACATTAGAACTAAATCTCTACATATTCCTTTTTTCTTTTTTTTAATTAGTAACAGTTAAGTGTGCTTTGTGTCAAGATGACCAGAAATCAGTAGAATACATTCAATTGTTATCTGTAGCATTTTCTCAGCAGAAGAGATTTTTACATTAATGTTCTCAATGTGAGTATATATTTTTGTGTTTAAAATAATGCTAATATTTAGGAGCAGGAATCAGCAGTAGCTGACATAATTAAATCAGAACTAAATCTATCTTACATAAACAATGATAAATTGATTAAGAAAAATATGTTAATAGTATGAAAGTATCAGAAGTTAAATAACCCTCTAATGCATGTGTCAGCTTTCAAGTTACCTATATGCCAAGGTGAAACCTTGAGCTCAACAGCCCTAAGCAAAAATTATTTTTACTTTGATTACCTGTTCATGAAGTTCCTACAGTTATTTACAAATTGCTGTCAGTTGCCTTGCAAACTGCTTTAAGGAGCATGGTGATTTTAAGCATAAAAGAACTATTCCTATAGTACATTCAGTTATGTTCATGCATGTTCTTATTTCTGAGTTTGATGTGTCCTCACATTGGGGTCAGCATGCCTCAAAAACTCAATAATCTTTAAGACTACCCCATCACTCACCCGGGATAGTAATTTTTGATCAAAAGATTCACTTTGCCCAATTGTGTTGCTCAATATAAACTTAAAGTCAGGAGTGGCAAGTTATAATGACCCAGTACACGGGGAAAATGACTGGAGTGGTTAGGCTAATATCAATGTGTCACTTCAGTTTCTTCCTTGTCATGACCCCATGATAAATATTTAAGATTTGTATATTATTAAAAGGCAGACATTACTGTGATTTCTCATAGGTAATGGTGGTAGGAAAGAGAAGCACAAGTGTCTGACCCAATGTTTTGCTGGGAAAGGATTGCTTCATGATGTGTCCTTAATCCATTCCTTGTGTAGAAGTGTAGCACTAACTAACTGATTCATTAGACAGCAGAGGTCCCTAGGAAAGTTGGCTTGAATTGTCTGATGTTATATGTCAGCTGTGACATGAGGGGTCTTTTAGGTCCAAAGCCAAAGAGATCAGAGGCCCTTTGGTTAGGTCCTAAGCAATTATGACGTGTGTTTAATTTGCATGTAAATGAACTGAAAATTTTAGTAGAAACAGGCCCATAAATTTTTTTTTAAGCCATAAGCCAAACAGGTCCAAGTTCATGTTCACATCTGAAACATATGGCCAAGCATCTTTATTTCTACCTGTGTAGTAGTGTTTGTGGTTTATGTAAGTTTAAAAGTCTTGTTTTAAGTTTCATACATTAGCCAGGAGCACTATCATGTGCTTATGGAGAGACAAAGTCTCACCTAAGCTACAATGATATAAATCTGGAGTAATTCTAGTTTTGAATACACTTACTCTGGGGCAACTGGTATAGCTGAGCGCCATGACGGACCATCTCTCTTCAAAACTTTGTGCTTTCATAGGAATTACAAAACTCACAATTTCATTGTCAGGTTTAATGTTGTCTTCATTTCTACAAACCAAGTATCTTAAAAAAAGGATGAATTGTGTTTGTTTGTCATCAATGTGTATTGAATGTTAACATGTATGGCTAATTTGTGAAATAAATATGTAAATGATTTAAGTCTGTCGCTTCTTGTACTTTATTAATTTCACAGACATAGCTAAAATATGAAAAAGTATCTGTATAGTTCTTCTGTCATAAATATCCAGAAACACAGAAAAGTGCATTAATTTTTGCCACACTCCTGTATATAAAGCATTCTCATGTGTGTTAGCATAGGATCCATTCTGCAATTTTTATACTTTATTACGGGCCAAATTATGCAGCCCATTCTCAAATACACTAGCACATTGTATTTCTGGCGAAACTGCCCTGCTGTTTTAACAAGGCTGGTAGGTAATACTGAAGGACTGGTGTAATTTTTTTTTTAAGCATCTCTTCTCTGCAGTTAATCACTGTAGGCACTGTGCTGTCATGTATATTATGGTATTTGTGGCAAGATTAATAATTGCTAAAACCAATGAGAAAGAATTGGGCATGGCATATTCTGTTCTTCTTTATAGTTGTTATTGGAGTGCAGCAAAAATTATTATCTCACAGTAAGTTTTGGAATGTAAGACACCATAACTGAGAGACTTACCAAGGTTCACCATTAGAGTGCCTGGAGACATTTATCCACTCACACTTGTTTTATTCTTTTTTAACAACTCTCATATCTTTTCAGCATCAAATACTGTGGGCCTTAACCAAGCAAACTTGACTCAGTGAGGACAACAGTATTTGATTTCCAAAAGTTTTCTTTGCGCTGTGCTTTTCGTGGATGGCTTGTTCCGTTCCTGGAAGTCTTAGATTTCACTCATGTTTCTAGTGTCAAGCATCTGCAGAGAATGACATGTTCTTGACATCTGCTTCCTCGCATTTTTAAACCACCATTAGAACAAAGTGGTCCAACGCATAAAAGTCTAAATTCACAAAGGCAAGAAAAAGAAAAACCTTAAAGTGCTCTGTCCTCTCTTTCTCTGGTATTGTGTAAGTTTTAATATGCAATATTGTGACAGGGAGGAGTTTAAAAGCAGAGACGTAAATCAATGACATTAAATCAACTGTGCAAACTCATGATTTTAGTAATAATGGTGTTGTAAGCATAAGGGTCTAATGACAAAAACAGGACAAAGCTGGTAAGGTAGAGGTAATATCTTAGTGTGTTAGACAAAAGATAGAGTTGAAAGAGATGAACTAATTGCACCAGAAGAAAGGTTGTGCACTGAAAAGTTTGTGTTATTTTTCCAATCCTAATTCTGGCATTCTGCCTTTTCTTGATGTTTTGAATTAAACCAGGGTCTTAGCACTGCTCTGCTGTACTTGTTTGTATGAGTGTACATACAAATATGTATGGCACATACCGCTTTAATTATATTTGTGAAATATTACTTGCACCCTGGGGGTATGCCTAGCCCATACTGTGATGTCAGGTTTATTGAGACACTCATGTTGATCCAGATGAGAAATTCATAAGTAACCTGACAGCACAGCATGGCTTGCTGGTTTTGGCAGGTGCGTATTTGACAGCAAGAGGACCTCATGTTCATTGTTAACTGCTGTACAGTATTGAGAAAGCCTCCAGATATATAAAAATAGTTGCACTAACACTGTTTATTGCTATCTACAAGTGTTCTCTTAAACATTCTAGTAAAACTAAACAATTTTTTTCCATACAGACATCGCTAGCTCTCTTATTGTGTCTTCTGAGGAAGGAAGAAATGAAGGCTACAGCAGCAGCCTTCAGTTGCCTGATAGAGAGAAAACACTTGAATTTGAGCCTGAAAAACCAGTTTATTCCAGCAAAGGAAAGATTAAAATTGAGGAGGAGGGCAAAGCCCCTGTTTTCCTCAAACAGGTCTCAAATGTTGAAGTCTGGCAGGGAGATGTAGCTAGGCTCTCTGTTACTGTTACTGGCAGCCCCACACCCAAAATTCAGTGGTTTTTCAACCGTATGAAGCTAACCCCATCCATGGACTGTAAGTTAGTGTTTGCTGGCAATGACCACAGCCTCATACTCCCATATGTGAGTGTGCAGGATGAGGGTGAGTACACGTGCATGGCCAGCAATGCACACGGTGAGACCACATGCAGCGCCCACCTCCTCGTGCAGCAGCGGGTACCAGGGGTCCCTTGTTTTGCCAGGGGACCAGACAGCGTGCAGTGTGCACCAGGCTTCACTGCAATCTTTGAGTACACTGTGGCTGGGGAGCCATGCCCCAGTGTGCAGTGGTTCAAGGGGAGCGAGCAGCTCTTCTCTGATGTGCGCCATTCTGTTGCTCACCACCCTGATGGCTCTGGCTCCCTGATAGTGAGGGAGTGCATGGAGGAGGACACTGGGCTCTACACGTGCAGGGCGGTGAGCACCTTGGGCGAAGCCACATGCTCTGCTGAGCTCCTTGTGCTGCCTGAGGAGCATGTTGTGTGCACGCAGAGCCCCGCCTTGCAGCACTCTGTGGTGGCAGAGGACCAAAGCCCCCTCTCCTACGAGGAGGCTGGCGATCTTCCTGCCATGGAAGGAGCGCTCAGCCTTGAGGCCGTGAGGGAGCCCTTGGCCCTCCTTCAGCTCCAGACGAGCCAGGCAGAGCACGTGCTGCCCAGGGAGGACATCTTGCCTGGCCTGCCACCGGCCTGCCTGGCTGCACAGAGTGTTGAAGAGATGCTCACCCAGGTGGCCACAACACAAGAAAGCAGCAGGCTTCTGGCAGAGCCACTGCAAACCCTCCCTGCTGGCCCCCAGGGTGTCATGCCTGCAGCAGCAATGGAGACACAACTGCCAGGCTGCCTTGGGACTGTAGCTGCACAGATACTCTTGCCCAAAGAGCAAGTCATCCCCAAGGTGGCAGAGCAAACAGCTGCTCTGAAGACAGAGGCTTCCCAAGGCCTTCTACAGGTGCCAAGCACCACTGAGAGCCATGCCGTAGATGGTGACCACATCCAGGTCCTTGAGGGTTTCCGGGCAATGCAAGGTGAGCTGAAGGCTGAACCCAGATTTCCCTCTGAATTGGCCTTCACTGGGGGCCAAGCTGTCCCCCTGGAGAAGATTTGTTCCCTGGAAGCAGCAGAGGAAGATTTTGCTGCAAGAATCCATGAGGGACAGGCTGTGAGATTTCCCTTGCTGCTAGAAGAAAACCAGCCCCTGGAGGAGGAACATGTCATCAGTCTTGCCAGCCCACTTAAGCAGTGTCCAAGGACAGGGAGACAACCCCATGAAACAATGTACATTTACCAGCTCCAGCCAAGCCAAGTCCTCAACAAAGAGAGCCAGCTCACTGTTCAGGTTCCCAAGAGCTGCAACTTAGACATAAAGTCTCAAATTAGAAATGCGCTGAAAGCTGCAGTGGTAAGTGAGCAAAATCTCTTGTTTTCAGAATGGTTGGCTGATAAAGAAAACATTGAAGTACAGACAATAAACATCACCAAGGAACATAAACATACCCTATGCACCTATGTTGTGACCACAGGAGGACTCAGTCCTATAGAAATCTCAGTCTCCTTGGGAGAAGTCAGCATTCAGACAGCTGACCAGAAGCTGGTCTTGAAGGAGGCTTTCTATTCTCTTATTTGTGAAGAAAAACATCTCTTGACAGATGAAAAATCCAAAGCATTGCCAGTCCATCCCAGTCCACTTGTCCCAGGAAAATCCTGTGATGAAACCTCTGAGCTGGAGCCCCAGCAGGCTAAGAGAACTATAGAGGCAGAAATACCCCTGGAGCAGCCTTTGTCTGTACGAGTAATCAACACTGTGACTGGGCATGGTCAAATCAAGGATGTGGGTGCAGCTGCAGCCACTGCTGATGTAGCCCCTGCAGGTGTTCCCATTGAGACATCCACAGAAATACTGAAAAAGAAGGAGAAAAGGGAAGAAATATGTGAGGAAGAGGGCAGAGAGGGTCTGGAAACTAGAGCTGGGAAGGTAGAGGATAAGTTGGGCAAAGAGAGTTATCCCATTATACACAGCAAACTGGTCGACACTGTTGTGGATGAAGGGGAGAGTGTCAGTCTAGTGGCTGTCATAACAAATGTCAGAGAGGTGAACTGGTACTTTGAGGGTAAACTGGTGTCTTCAGGCCATAAATTCAAGTGTTTTCAAGATCAGGACACGTACACACTAGTAATAAGTAAAGCGCGTGGGGAGATTCACCAAGGAGAGTACACCTGTGAGGCGCTGAATCAAGGTGGAAAAAGAGCAACAGCAGCAAAAGTCACAGTTGTTAAAAGAGGTTGGATTATGGGTATAAAACACTGCCTTTATAATACACTGCTCTACTAATGAAACTGCCCTACTTTGTGTCTGTATCTTTGGATACAGATACAATATTAATACCATCATGCCACTAATCAGAGGGCCCCCTTTCTCTCTGGATTGATGGTCTCTTTTTACCAGATTGCAAAGTCTCTCACTTCCCTCAACCCAGCCTTTGGTCAGGAACTTTGTTCCTTCCTGTTCTCATCACACAAGCATGGTCAGGACAAGGTGTATCTCAGTCCCGACCACTTCTTCCCATTGTTGCCTGTGAAGTGGACCTGCTCTTCCCACTTTTCTCACTGCTGCACCCTCTCTCACTCTTTAGAGTCATTGCACAGTTTTAACACGATTTCTCATTCACACCATAATTTCTTACAGCTCCAGGATAGTGTGGTATATGTCTGTATCACATTGTTATTGTGTGTTGCTATTGCATATTGTTTTTCCAGTATCACCACTGTGTTTCCTGATGTCATTATGCACTGCAACACTGTCCACTGAGCCTGGTACTGCTTTCACTTCTTACAGATATTTTTTTCTTTTACAGTCACTTTATGTGGATTGCAAGTAAATCACCTTTTTTTTTTTCAGTCAGTCATTTCACTGTTACCTCCCAGAATGTCAGCAGGCAGGGTTTTTAGTTACTCTCTGCTTCTGATTTCAGTTGCACCGATCCTGAGGAGAAGGCTTGAACCTCTGGAGGTGGCTGTAAATCACGTGGCCAAGTTTACCTGTGAGGTAGAGACTGCTCCCAATGTCAAGTTCCAGTGGTACAAAGCTGGCCGAGAGATATATGATGGGGACAAATACTCCATTCGCACCTCCAACTACCTCTCCACACTGGAGATCCCGAGGCCTCAGGTTGTTGACTATGGACAATATAGCTGTAAGGCTTCCAACCAGCATGGCAGTGTAAGCTCTACGGCCCTTTTAACAGTAACAGGTAAGTACAGACTTCCTTGCACTTCTCCATAAGATATCTTGGTATCTTGTAACGCTTTCACTGTTATACTTACAAATGTTTATGGTAGCGCTCTTGGCTGCCATTGTTATACATAATCCATACCTAATTTTGGCAGGCACAAGCATAGAGAAGGAATAATTTTTGAGAATGCTGCTTTTAGATGCTTTCTGTACCTAGAAAAGGGAATCAGTGTGAAAAGTTTCAGAAGGGAAGAAAGAAGGGGGAAAGAGAGCAGGAGGAACTAGATCGTCAACAGAATGGGATTGGTTTGTGAATATATTCTTGAAGAAGGTTTATTTGACTTCCAGACAACAAGAAAACATACATTTTAAAATCTGATTTCTTTGGTGTAATAATCACTGTGCAATTATCCTAGCACCCTATGTTTATCCTGCAGCTATACTTGTGAGGCAGGCTATGCAGCTATGCGTACCTGAACATCTGTGTGCCATGGCCAGAGGATAGCTCTGTGTGATTGGGGAAATAGATCTTCTTAAACAAACAAAAGAGGGTTTAAAGCTGTTTCAATTTGCAAACATTTTTGTCTATTGAGAGCTATACAATTCTCTTTTTTTTTCTTTAAAAAAAAAGCACACCATCTTTTGGGCTTTTAGTGTATGGTGATTTTTTTACTCTGACTTTTCTCTTTTGGGGAGGAGTCTTTATGTGGTCTTTGCTAAGTGCCAGATGCTAGAGACTAAAGAAAGATGCACAAACTGTGAAATGCATGCAAGCTGGTCCATCTTGAGGGTATGGTGGGCAAACATGTCAGTCTTGGGGGAGGAAGTTCTGGCTTTTGGTTTATTTTCCTTTAGTTTGTACATTGCTCCAGAGATTCAAAATGCTTCAAGCTCTGGAGCAATATACAGGCCCAAGAAGTACAAAACCAAAAGCCAAAATTCATCATCTTTAACACCTCTTATCTCCTTCACTGCTGGCTTCTTTTGCTTAAGAGTTTCCAGTGACAAAATGGCCCCTCTTGCTCTCTGTCACTGGCAAATGTGGAGAAAGAGCATAAGCTCTGGTCCTCACCTCTGGATAACATTGAACCCCTTTGTTTTGCAGAAGCATTTCCGCCAACGTTTCTTACCAGACCTGAATCTATCACTACTTTTGTGGGCAAAAGAGCCAAGTTCCTGTGTACTGTTTCGGGCACTCCAGTCATCGACGTCGCCTGGCAGAAAGATGGCACAACCATTTCACCTTCGGACAACTACAAGGTCTCCAAAGTGGAAAATAAACATGTGTTAGAAATTTCACTTCTCACCACCAGTGACAGAGGGGTTTACACTTGCAAAGCTTCGAACAAGTTTGGGGCTGACATTTGCCAGGCTGAAATGGTCATTATAGACAAGCCCCACTTCATTAAGGTTTTGCAGTCAGTGCAGTCAGCAGTCAATAAAAAAATACGTCTTGAATGTCAGGTAGATGAAGACAGGAAAGTAACAGTAGGGTGGACAAAGGATGGAAACAAAATCCCTCCAGGCAAAGATTATAAGATTTACTTTGAAGACAAAATAGCCTCGCTTGAGATTCCTCTGGCCAAGCTCAAGGATTCAGGCCATTATGTGTGCACTGCCTCAAACGAAGCGGGAAGCAGCTCCTCTTCTGCCAACATCACAGTCAGAGGTAAGATAGTCCTGCACCCCCTTTACCTTTGCTCTTCTTGGGTTCCCCATCTCTTCTTTTGTAGGCAAAAGACTTCTCTGAACTGAAATCACACTGTGTACTCTTCTCAGACCTGCCATCAGGTTCCATTCACCTCTTGCTCGTTTCCCCTGCTGCCTTCCAGTGCACTGTGTGTTGCTTCAATATTTCTTTCACCAGCCATATTCAAGAATTTCTCCTGCGTGCAGGGGACAGATGGATGGAGAGGGCAAGAGAAACCACAAGAACTGCAGCTCAGCAAACTTTATGCTGATCTTTTCTCAAATCATGTTTTGTTCTTGCGCTAGGAACCAATTTTTCAAAGCTTTGTATTTCACCCTTCTTTCCATTTTCTCTTTTCCTTTTCCCCTTTCCCCTTTTCTTCCCCATTTCTTCCCCCTTTTCCCCTTTTTCCCCTTTCTTCACTCTTCTTCCCTTTTCTTTTCTTCCCATTTTTAGAACCACCATCCTTTGTGAAGAAGGTCGATCCATCTTATTTACTGACCCCAGGTGACTCTGCACGCCTTCAATGCAAAATCAAAGGGTCTCCTGAAATCCAGGTTACTTGGTTCAAGAATAATAAGGAAATCCGTGAAAGCAACACACACAGGATGTCCTTTGTCAATTTTGTGGCTGTGTTAGATATTTTGGAGATGAAAGTTGATGATAGTGGGAGCTACTCATGTGAAGCTGTAAACGAGATTGGAAGTGACAGCTGCACCACTGAAGTAGTTGTCAAAGGTCTGTTCTTCTTGCTGCTGCCAGTCCATTCTTGAGAAAAACCTTCCCTTCCTTTTTTTTTTTTTTTTCCATGGGTGACTAATTCTTTCTCGCTGCTTTTATAGAGCCTCCATCTTTCATCCGAACACTTGAACCAGCAGAGGTAGTGAAGGGAACAAACACCGTTCTTCAGTGTGAGGTTGCTGGCACTGGACCATTTGAGATTAGCTGGTACAAAGACAAGAAACAGATTCGCAGTAGTAAAAAATATAGGTTGACCTCTCAGAAAGCTGTTATTTCTCTGGAGGTGTCCTCATTTAATAGTGCGGATGTCGGTGAATACGAGTGTGTCATAGCTAATGAAGTCGGGAAGTGCATATGCAGTGCAACATACATCTTGAAAGGTCAGTGGGAGAGAGAAAACTCCACTTACTGAAGGGATTGGCAAGAACCTCTCATTTCTTAAAATGTCTTTTCTTTGGATTTGTGGGTGGCTAGGGAGGGTGGGGTGGGAGAGTATCTTCTTCTTCTCTTAAAATTCTGTGTATATCTTGACTCTTATCTGGCATCAAACCTGTGAATTTGAAGGACATTAAGCTTAAAGGGCCACGCATTAACTTCCAGCTGGGGAATGCAGCTCTTCTCCTTGCCTGCTTTTTAGCCAAGTTGCGCCATGTACTGCACATACTGTCTCATAAAACTGTCTTTAAGCAGCATATTTCATGGGATGATGTGGTAGCAGATGAGTATTTCTTCTTGTCTCTTTTCTTTGATCTAGAACCACCATCTTTTGTTAAGAAAATCG
>VYZW01024872.1:809-12742 GCA_013401315.1 Balaeniceps rex | reverse complement strand
TCCAGAGGAGCTAAGAGCTGTGAATGCTCACCTACCTGCAAGATCATTTCATAATGTGCCCAGAAAATGAGGAAAGTCCTTGCCTATTCTGTTGATTTTCTCAGCAGTCTCGTTGTGGGGTAGCTGGTATCAGTAAACTGTTGGTCAAATAGCCCCAGACTCCTTTCTAAAAATGTTCCTTTCTTCCCTTGTTAGAACCACCTGTCTTTAGCAGGAAGCCCTCTCCAGTAGACATGCTCAAAGGAACTGAGGTTAGCCTGGAATGTGAGATTTCAGGAACACCACCATTTGACGTTACCTGGTACAAAGACAGGAGACAAATCCGCAGCAGTAAGAAGTATAAGGTTACAGCCAAAAACTACCATACTAGCGTCCGCATTCTTAATGTTGAAGCTGCAGATGTTGGTGAATATCAGTGCAAAGCACAGAATGACGTAGGAAGTGACACTTGTTTTTGCGCTGTGAAGCTGAAAGGTAAAGTATTGGCACATATACCTTCTGCAGTGCTCCCAACAGCATTGCATCACTCTTCTTTATGTAAACATTGCATTTACTAGAACTGCATATTTCTTCTTCAGAACCACCAAAATTCTTGACTAAAATAAACAGCATGACTGTTGTAGTTGGTGAACCAGTAGAGTTACAAGCAAGAGTGGAGGGCTCCCAGCCGATTTCTGTGCAGTGGCTTAAAGACAAAGAGGAAATTATTAGAGAAAGTGAAAACACGAAGATCACATTTATGGAAAATACTGCAACTTTACAACTTGTGCACACAGAGACAAGCAATGCTGGAAAATACATCTGTCAGATCAGAAATGATGCTGGAAGTCGCGAGTGCATGGCTACCTTAACTATTCTTGGTTGGTAAAAAATACAAGTTCATAAAAGATTTTTTTAAAGTTAGGAACTTGGCTATTTAGTGTCAGCTGTGTGCTTTGCTTATGCCCCTGAGTTCAAAACAATCAAAACAGAGAATCTTTGTGTCCCCAACAAGCAGTAGTCAGGTTCCTTATTTCTAGTTGTCCAGGGATAGCGGTGAAAGGAACCACAGGCCTCTACACTGTGATGGGATCCAGTTGACTGGATTTCTAAGTTATGTCTTCTGCTCATGCCTGGTTGGAGAGGGACAGACAGTTGCATTTCTCTCCTAGGAGTTTAAAAACATTTTTACTTAATTTGGAGAGCATCTGAAATCTCCAGTTTAGGGTAGAATAAAGGGTGGAAAAAACAGAGCTGAAAAAATTCCCCAGCCCAACAAGCTGAGATATCCTTAGTATCAAATGTGTAAGCCCCATCTTATAGTGCTATATTTACAGCCAGTACTAATCAAATCCTGTTTTCACCATACATGTTACCCGTCTCTCCTTCCAGAGCCTGCAGTCATTGTAGAGAAAGCAGAGCCAATGAGAGTTACTATAGGAGACACCTGTACTTTGGAGTGCAAAGTGGCAGGCACACCAGAGCTTTCCACGGGGTGGTTCAAGGATGGCAAAGAGCTGACCAGCAGCCAAAAATACAGAATTACTTTCCTCAATAAAGTATCTACACTTAAAATTATGAATGCAGAAAAGGAAGACGGTGGACTGTACACTTTTGCAGTGCAGAACGACGTGGGGAAAAGCAGTTGCACAGCATCAGTTGATGTTTTAGGTTGGTTGGGTTGCTTGTCTTCTATCTTTTACAAAAACTTTCTTTCGGTCATGTTCTCTTGCCTTTCTTCCATTATTTCCCTCCTTTTCTCTCTAACTATGGATTTATTACGTTTTCTTATGCAGATCGGATCATTCCTCCCTCTTTCACAAGAAAACTAAAGGAAACGCCTTGTGTCCTGGGTTCCTCAGCATTGATGGAATGCAAAGTGTCGGGTTCACCTCCTATTTCTGTTTCCTGGTTCCGAAATGGACTTAAGTTAGTCAGTGGGGAAAAACATCAAATCTCCTTTTCAGATAACCTATGTATTTTAGAAGTGAATTCACTGAGCGACTCAGATACTGGAACTTACACCTGCAAAGCTACCAACATAGCTGGTTCAGACGAATGCAGTGCTGTATTGACTGTACAAGGTCAGTATATGATGGTCAGGAAGCTCTCTGAGCTATTCTTTTCTCTTTCTCTCTTGAAATTGCCTATGGTCTTTTGTAAATATACTCAGGGAAAATTAGTGACTGTAAAATAAAAATTTTGTTCTTTATCTTCAGTAGATGTGTGGAAATGCCAGGGTTATGCTGTAGCAACCTGTCTTATCTTTCTTTTTCTCTTGTGTGTTTAGAACCGCCTTCTTTTGAGAGGACACCAGAGCCTCTGGATGTCTTGCCAGGCACAAGCATCACTTTTACATGTGTTATCAGAGGAACCCCTCCTTTTAAGGTGAACTGGTTTAGAGGGGCCAATGAACTCGTGCCAGGGGACAAGTGCAATATCTACTTGGAAGACTCCATTGTGGAGCTTGAGTTATTTGATGTAACACCTCTCCAAAGTGGAGAGTACACTTGTCTAGTGACTAACGATGCTGGCAGGGCAAATTGTACAACACACCTTACAGTAAAAGGTTTGTAAAGATTGCTTCTCTCTATTTACCTCGAAAGATTGTTTGCTTGCCTCCATTTGTCCTGCTGGGCTCAACATTTGTGACTTCTTACCCCTCACTAGAGCCGGCTGTCTTTGTGAAGAAACTGAGCGATCAGTATGTGGAGCCTGGCAAGCCCATCATCCTGGAGGGCACTTACACAGGCAGCCTGCCCATCTCTGTGACATGGAAGAAGAATGGCCACACCATCACTCAATCTCAGAAGTGTAGCATCACCACCACAGAGAAATCCTGCATCCTGGAAATACTTGACAGCACCAAAGAAGATGCAGGAGAATACACTTGCCATGTGGAAAATGAGGCAGGAAGAGATGTTTGTGAGGCTGTAGTCTCTACCCTAGGTGTGTGCTTCCTTTGCTGCTTTTTCTTGCCTGTTCTTTCAAGTGTATGCTTTCCAAGACCTGGCACTATAATGAGCCCATCTAATTGCTTCTCTTTTTCAGAACCTCCCTATTTTGTTAAACACTTGGAACCTCTTGAGGTGTCAGCTGGGGATTATACAACGTTACAATGCTGCGTTGCTGGAACACCAGAAATCACTGTGTCTTGGTACAAAGGTGACACAAAACTCAGGTCTACTCCTGAGTACAAAGTGTTCTTTAAAGACAATGTTGCCACACTTATTTTCAACAAAGTGGCTAGCAATGACAGTGGAGAATATGTCTGCAAGGCAGAAAACAGTGTAGGAACTGCATCTACAAAGGCTCTCTTAACAGTTCAAGGTAATGATTTTATATTAGCTTGTTACAAATTCTTTTTCTCTTGCAAAACTATAAAAAAATTTCTTCCTGGGGCATATTTATCCTTTAATTGCTTTCTTCTAGAGCACAAACGACCACCTTCCTTTGCAAGAAAATTAAAGGACATCGAGCACCCTGTTGGTTTACCCCTTAAATTTATGTGTCGGCTCAATGGCTCAGAACCCATTACTGTGACTTGGCATAAAGATGGAGTGCTGCTAAGTGATGACCACAATGTGCACACATCCTTTGTAGATAATGTTGCAGTGCTACAACTGGTGCGAACCGAGATGAATCATACCGGGCAGTACTCCTGCACAGCCACCAATGCTGTGGGCACTGCCACCTCAAGTGCTAGGCTCACAGTGGCAGGTGTGTTGGCTTACCAAACTTTTGCCTGGATCACAGGCTCCCCGTTCCCATTTCATGCATGCGATGGTATCTGTGTGTTGGATTAGCTTTTTCGTGAGGTATGAGTATTACACTGTTTTCTCGTGTTTCTAGAACCCAAGCAAGCACCTGTCTTTGACACCAAACCAGAATCTATTGATGTGCCTTTTGGAGAAAGCGCTGACTTTGAATGTCATGTTACTGGAGCCCAGCCAATACACATCACCTGGTCCAAGGATGGTCGTGAGATCCGAACTGGAGGAAACTTCAATATTACATTTGTAGCCAACACAGCTCATCTACGAGTACTCAGAGTGGGTAAAGGAGACTCTGGCCAATATACTTGCCAAGCTAGTAATGAAGCTGGGAAAGACTTTTGCTCAGCCCAACTCAGTGTCAAAGGTATTAAGTCACCTTCTTTTATGTGTTTTCTTTTTCTTGGGGAAAGAGACCTCTTTGTAACTAAGTCTCATCTTCCACCCTTTCCAGTTTGGAAATATACAGAAAGTAGCTTTCCAGAAAGCAGACATATAGCATGTGGAGACCTTCTCCTATTGTACTGCATGACAGTAGAAGCCTTGTGTGCCTGCAAAATCTCCAAGGGGAAAGGTCCCCTTCTGAAGCTGTTTGTATGGAGAGTTGCGCTCACCCTGCTTTTTACTTTGTCATTAGTGCTTAAACTACAGTCGCAGTGGTATTCACACGTAGCAGTTACTATATGGAAAACAGTGATACACTAAATACCTTGCGTTTGTAGGCCAGCATTGGTGACTCTTTCAAATTTGCTAAAGATTTCAGTTGGAGTTCTGAATTACTGATTTAATCTAGACTACGAATCACTTAAGATCTTCATGCAGAAATATGCTTTAAAGATGTGTAAGCAAGTGAAACAATCCCTACCATGTTTCTGCTGCTCCTCGCGGTGAAGGGCTTGTCAAATCTTTCATGCTGGCTTGGGAATATTTTCATCCCTCAAAGGTAACAGCAAAATTTCCCTTGGGTAGAGCAATCATCCTTCATGTGTTTTTTTACAACTCCAGCTGTCTGACGCAGCAGACTCCGGAGTTGGCAGAACACAGTTTTAGTTGTTGTCTTTGCCTTCTTTTCTCCATCTTGTGTCTTTCCTTGAGAGGAAACTCTGGTTGGGGATACAGCCAGCTACTGTAGCAAGCTTACTTTGTTGTGCCCCAATACTCTTGTGCTCCCCATAATTCTTGCTCAGCACTGTAGATTTCACATGGCAAACAGGTATACTGTCACTCTCTACATACTTATTCTGTTCTGCAGAACCTCCCAAGTTCATCAAGAAGCCTGAAGCTTTGCGGTTCGTGAAGCAGGGGGACACAATTCAACTTGAATGTAAAATCAGTGGCACACCAGAGATCAGAACCATGTGGTACAAAAATGATCAGGCACTCCAGGCGAGCAACAGGCTCCAGATGTCCTTTGTAGACTCCGTGGCGATGTTAACCATCTTGGGTGCCAACGCTGAAGATGCCGGCGATTACATATGTGAAGCCCATAACTCTGCTGGCACAGCCAGCTGCAGCACTTCAGTCGCAGTGAAAGGTTAGCAGCATGGCTCCACACACCACCAGAATCCCTGGCTTCTGGGCCCACTCCCAGCTGCACATCCCCCAGAACAGGGAGCTGCTGCTATGGCAGTTGGTGGCTGCTGGGGCAGTTACTCTCCAGCTGCTCTCACATTCAAACACTGCTGTCTTTAAGCAGCGGAGACCAGGCAGGAAGTAGTGGTGGGTGTTCAGCACTGTGCAGTCATTCCCTTGTCTCCCCATTTAAGTCAATTGCAAGCTGAATACGGCAAGCTTGTCGGTCACAAGGGAAGCATGGACTATATGGAGCACCAGCCATGGTGAGGGAGCTGGGCATACTTTGCAGCCATCTGCCTCCTCTTTATACACAGTGATAGTGGCAGGAATGAAATTTAAGACGGAAGAGGAGGCTGTGTTGCTGAGCCTCACTGATTGTAGCTTTCATGACTGGAAAGAGCTGGGAAAAGCTGGAATGTGGTCCTGGAGAGAAAGGAGAGTGGCTTTTGGGAAGGGGCACTGAGCACTGACTCCAAACAGGTGCAGAAGTGTCACATTTTCTGCCCTTGGGACTCTGAGTGCTGGGATGGCTTGCTGGGAGATGCCGGGGGCTCAGCATTTTTTAGAGGTGAGACCACATATTTGGAAGCTAAATATGGGTTTACAAGAATAAGTGTAGGCCCCCTTCCTGAATTTGTTGCCTCCTGCTACTGTCCAGAAACCCACCCAGGGAAGCAGGCTCACACGTTATGATGTGATTCTTTTTTTATAGAACCACCTGTTTTTAGCAAGGTGCCAAGCCCTGTGGACACACTTAAAGGCTCAGATGTTATCCTCCAGTGTGAGATAGCAGGGACTCCACCCTTTGAGGTGGCTTGGTTCAAGGACCGGAGGCAGGTCAGGAGCAGCAAGAAGTTCAAGGTGACAGCAAAGCACTCCATTGCCAGTCTTCATATTCTCAATCTGGAATCTCAAGATACTGGAGAATATCAATGCAAAGCTATGAATGAGGTGGGAAGCGACACTTGCACCTGTCCAGTGAAATTCAAAGGTTTGTATGCTAGAAGATCAACAGCATCACTGCCCTCTTTTTTGCAGGTGTGCATGGTTAACCCTCCTCTGCCTCCTTTTTTTTTTTTCGACCAGAACCCCCACGTTTTGCCAAGAAGCTGAGTGACACTGCAATCTTCGTCGGGGAGCCAACAGCCCTGCAGGCAGTGGTGGAAGGATCCCCACCAATTTCTGTTGTCTGGCTCAAGGACAAGGGTGAAGTTATTAGGGAGAGTGAAAATGTCCAAATGTGGTTTATGGACAACATTGCAACTCTTGAGATTGCCAGTGCAGAGGGAGCTGATGTTGGGAAGTACATCTGCCAGATCAAAAATGATGCTGGCATGCGGGAGTGCTCTGCCTTTTTACAAGTCCTAGGTGGGTATAGCCTGCTTCACAGGTACTGTGTCTTAGAGCTTGTACAATTGCCTCTACCAGCATTTGTTTTCTGTTTATATCCTGTGCTCACTGGTTTGCGGGTAGATTTCCTGGTGACACACTGACCCACCCCTTCTTATTTCAGAACCGGCAGTCATCTTAGAGAAGACTGAGCCAATCACAGTAATGGCTGGCAATCCTTTTACCTTGGAGTGCAAAGTAGGAGGAACACCTGAACTTATCACCAAGTGGTACAAAGATGGCAGAGAACTAAGGAGTGACCGCAAATACCAAATTACCTTTTTCAACAATATATCCACTCTGAAAGTCTTTTCTGCAGACAGGGGAGACAGGGGCTTGTATACTTTTGAGGTGCACAATGAGGTGGGGGACAGCAGCTGCACTTCTTCAGTTGATGTTTCAGGTCAGCTCTATGTCTTTGTTGTTCACACTTGTCTTTAAAGGAAGCTTTTTTTTTTTCCCCCTTTCCTTTCCCCTGAAAAAAAAACCCAACACTTTTCTTTCTATTCTTCTGCCCTGTCCTACATAGATCGCCTTGTTCCTCCTTCATTCTCAAGAAAACTAAAGGAAACAAATGGGGTGCTGGGATCCTCAGTGCTTCTGGAATGCAAAGTCTCTGGCACATCCCCCATATCTGTGGCCTGGTTTCAGGATGGGAATGAGATTGTTAGTGGAGAAAAATATGAAATCTCATTCTTGGATAACGTTTGTGCTTTGAAGCTGAATGACCTGGATGTCACAGATACAGGGCCATATACCTGTGTGGCAGCCAATGTGGCTGGATCTGATGAATGCAGCGCCTTCTTGACTGTACAAGGTCAGTGGAATGACTGTACAACCCCTTCAACAAAATTCTTCTTCCTTCTTCTCTTCCTTCCCTCTGGTTTCCCATGGTTTCTTTTTCATTTTTTTTCTGTTTTCTCCCTCTTTCCCTCTTTTTTTTGACTCAAACCTGCTCCACTTTTTGTCCCCCACGGAGACTCTCCTATTAATATCTTTCTCCCTCTTCACTTCTTTGCATGATCCTTAGAACCACCTTCTTTTGCGAAGATACCTGATCCACAGGAAGTTTTGCCCGGATCAAGTGTGACATTCACCAGCTACATCAAGGGCAGTACTCCCTTCAAAGTGACCTGGTTCCGAGGCATCAGGGAGCTGGTGCTGGACAGCAACTGCTCCATCTCTCTGGATGAGTCTGTGGCACAGTTGCAGCTGTACAACGTGGAGCCAGGCCACAGTGGGGACTATGCCTGTGTAGTCACAAATGATGCTGGCAGTGCCTCATGCACAACCCAACTCTTTGTGAAAGGTGTGTTTGTGTGTGTGCGTGTACACACAGGTATCTCCCTTCATGCTCTGCCTGCAGCTCTGCGACATCTGTCCCTCTCACTATTGATCTATGCCTCCCCACAGAGCCTGCAGTCTTTGTGAAGAAATTAAGTGATTTCAGTGTGGAGCAGGGGAAGTCCATCGTGTTGGAAAGCAGCTACATAGGCACTCCTCCCATCTCTGTCACCTGGAAAAGAAATGGCATGCCCATTGCTCAGTCTCCACGCTGCAGTGTTACATCTACTGACAAATCTGGCATTCTTGAGATCTTCAACAGCACCAAGAGTGATGAAGGCGAATACACCTGTGAGGTGGCAAATGAGGCGGGTGGGGATATTTGCCACAGCCTTGTGTCCATCTTAGGTATGCATCACCCCGATCCCCCTAAGGCACCCCAGTATACTCTGCCTCTGCTAACCATGCTCTCTCCTTCCCTAGAACCTCCCTATTTTGTCACACACCTGGACCGTGTGGAGGTGAAGGTTGGCGAGCCCTTGATCTTAAAATGCCAGATTGGTGGTGCACCAGAAATCAAGGTGTCCTGGTACAAAGATGACACAAAGCTCAGATCGACACAGGCTTACAAAATGCACTTCAAGAATAATGTGGCAACACTGGCTTTCTCCACCGTGGAGCATAGTGACATTGGAGAATATATCTGCAAAGCAGAAAACAGTGTTGGCTTTGCCACCTCCACAGCTTTACTTGTTGTTAAAGGTGATGGGCCAAAGGCCACTCTTTCCTGGGGTAGTTTGTAGGAACTCTTTGCTGTCTACAGAAAGGGGTTCTTATTAACTTCAGAGTTAATTAATTCTAGATTGACAGGGTGGCTTTCTACTTATAGTGGTGATTTTTATTGTTTTGCAGAACGTCAACTTCCCCCTACATTCACCAGAAAACTGAAAGATATTCAAGAGGCAGTTGGTGCCCCAGTGACATTTGATTGCCGCATAAGTGGCTCAGAGCCTATCCAGGTGTCTTGGTACAAGGATGGGGTTCTTTTAAGTGACAGTGATAACATGCAATCAGCTTTCTTAAATAATGTTGCAACTCTCCAGATCTTGCAAACTAGTATGGCTGACTGTGGCCAATATACTTGCTCAGCCCAAAATGCTCTGGGGACTGCATCTTCCAGTGCCAAACTTCTCCTCACAGGTTTGTAGCTCACGATTAAACAAATACCTTTTGTATGTCTTTGCTCTTTTATTTCTTCACCCTGTTTCCCACTCTTCCCATTGTATGGTGGCCAGGGAGCATGGGCATGGTGAGGTGTGTAGTGAGGTCTTGGTGGTGAGCTCTGCCATGCTTTCCTCTTTGCAGAACATCTACAACCTCCCTTCTTTGACATCAAGCCAGTATCTATCGATGTGGCTCTAGGGGAAAGTGCAACCTTTAAGTGCCACATGACTGGCTCTGCTCCCATGAGGATTAATTGGACCAGAGACAACAGAGAGATTCGCCCAGGTGGCAACTACAAGATGACGCTGGTGGAAAACACGGCCAGCTTGACAGTCCTAAAAGTTCGTAAAGGGGATGCTGGAGTCTACACATGTACTGCCAGCAACAGTGTTGGAAAGGACGCGTGCGCAGCTCAGCTAGCTGTACAAGGTATTGCTGTGAGCTTTAGTGTTCATGAGGCTTTTCTTTGCAAAGCAGGCACCTGGAAAACAAAGCCCTGAACGCAGACATGTGTGAGACTAACAAACTTTACAAGAGGCTACACTAAGATGTCTTATTTCATTTAAATATTATTGTAATACTTAAATACTTATTCATCTTTTTTCTGGTCTGGTATAGTGCATGATTTGTCTTATCAAAGGGATTCTTCTGTTCAAATGTTAACTCTGACTTAGTACCCTGTTGTGCCTTTATGAATGGCTCTGCTGGCCAACAAAATCTGTCTTCCTTAAAGTCTTTTGCCAGCAGTGACATTCACTAAGTTGTCCAGGGGAGGGAAAGGTAATTGAGAGAAACTCAGTTCACTTACAAGACTTAAATGTATTTTTACTGGGTGTGCAGCTCCTGCAAATAGTTTTACTCTTTCACAGACTGAAAACATTGAAAACTGCTGTTCTAGACAACAAAATTGGAGGATCTGAGGGCAGACTTGGTGACAAATATCCATTCCGCTAACACTTTGCTTCTCCACATATTGTGTGGATCTTACACATTTCAATGATCTAAATTTATGACTGGATCAAACCATCTTGGTACAAGTGACACTTGTATATCAGTGCAATTTCCTCAATGTAGGTGGGAACATTGGATTTATTTATAGCTGTTCTGGATATCTCATTCTTACTGATTTTGTAAAAGAGCAAATGTAAAATACACTACTTAAATTATGGATGACTTCAAATGTCCCTGTTGGTTTAGTGCTTTCTTTTTTTTTTTTCCCTCTGTATGAATTTGGGGGGGAAAAAACAAAAAAATTTGTAGAGTAAATACTATGACTTCTACTCTCTAAGACAAATAACACAAGAAGCTGAACTACTACTAACAAGATTTTGTAATAATTTCTTGTCAAATGTATTCTATTTATCTAGAGTACATTCTATCCACAGGGTTTTATTGGTGGGGGTGGGATGAGTGTGGCAGATGGAATTACCTGTGGATTCAGTGACAAGTAGGGATGCTGTTATTATGTAGCTTGACTTACAAAAAGCATTGAAAGATTGTAGCAAGAAATTGAACGTTCTTAAAAGATTTAAAGCTTGTTTCCACCAGAATCACAATTCTGTTTATTATTAATGATAACATTACTAATAGGCTTATTTTATTGGAGTTACCATTCATAAAATGATCCTGACTGAAATTATTTTTTCCCCCTCGGGATTATTATTTTCTTTTTTGATCCTGAACTTACACTGGCACTCACTTCAATTCTTCAGAATTTGTACAGTTTCCCCAGGGCTGTAAAATTAATGATGTCCATTGTTTGTTAGCCAGATTCTATAGAACTTGGAAGGGCTAGCTCTTTGTGTGCATTGATTTGCATGTGTTTAATCTGAGCAGATGCTGCCTCACTTCTATGACACACAGCCTTTTTTTTGGTAGAATTAAGATCTTTTGTTCAATTGATCTTGAAAATCTCCCAGTTTTTATTAACTTTCCCACTTTAACATCTAATGTTCCATATCTGCAGTTTTCACAATTGCTTTAGGTTCTAGACACTGCTTTACATTCTAAGTACATACCTTACTAACTTGTATATCCTCATTTTTGGAAAGGAACAGAATTAGAGCATGACTACTCAGCAACTGTTAGTATGCAGATAGATAATCAACCCTTTGTCAAAGTGAAATCTGATAGTAAATTACTAAGGTTCCAAGAGTCCTTGTGTTAACAAGCCATCATTTCTATTTTTAGAAACTCTAAGGAAGTTTTGTTACTAACAACATAGGATGTTCTGCAAATGTCCCACAGGTTGAAGTAACCCACAATAAAATAGATATTCTTCCTACACTTTACAGACAGATGCACAAAGAGGCACTTCATCCTGTTTTGCAGACAGATTGTTTGTTGTGCCCACATTACCACCTCTTGGTTTTACTAGTTATATCTTTGATCCATGAGCATTCAGTCTTGTGATCTGAATCATCTGTATGGTACTTTTGATGAAAAGTNNNNTTTTGATGAAAAGTGTCAAACCTCCACTCCTTTCTCTTCTTACAGAACAAAATGTAACCATCTGGTTTACTTTTCAGTCACAGGACATTTGACAACAATTTCTGTAATACCAACTATCTCATAATCCTTCCCAGCATGATTATTTTGAACCTTTTTTGTTTGCTACCTATACTCCTTGACTTTTATTCCTTATATGCACCTTTATATTTGGCTTTGCAATAAATGTGTGAAAGGCAATAATGAAGATACATTTATTGA
>VYZW01024871.1:20492-46374 GCA_013401315.1 Balaeniceps rex | reverse complement strand
TCCTTTTCAAAAGAGTATGATTGTAAGCATATTGCTTTTGGTTTCTGGTGTTCACTCCCTAGTGGTTTTGTGTGAAATGTTGCTAAAAGCATTGAAAGGACATTTCAAAAAAGCTGAAGAGTTGGATCTCTACTTGGCACTGCTACATTATAGATCAGCACTCTGAAAACTGGCATAGAAATTGCTGAAATATTGCTTGATTAAAATCTTAGAAGCAGGTTACCTGATTACACAGAAGTAAATGGTAAAAGTGGCTTGTTGTGAAATCATATTAGAAAAACATAAAGACACCTAATCAAGTGTATTATGACAAGGATTCATCTGAGCTAAACCATTTGCAGCGATCAAACATATAAGATATCAGTGGCTAAAAAGTCTGAACTTGTAAATTTATTCCTGACCCTGTGAAGAAGGTATCAAATCAAGACAGCCATATAGATGAAACATACAGAGGTTCCAGCTTTATACACAAACAAGGGAAGAAATAAACAAACAAGCAAACAAACACCAAAAGCTGGAATCTGCATCATCATTAAAACCTAAAATAACACAAGTTGTGGAGGAGCCAAAAGATCTGACAGCACAATGGGCAAAACAATTCAAGAGAAAGACGAAAACACATGGGATGCCTCTAAGATCTGCAAAATAAAGATCAAGCCAGAGACTGCGAGAGAGATCTTGACACATGTTATATCTTTCCTAAAGAGTAAAGAAAGTGTTGATAATGCAAAGATAACACTCTCTAAGAAGTTTGGATTGAAATAACACTCCCTAAACTATGCACCTAGTCAGTTGTTATGGGGCTACTCATACTACTAGCCTAGGAAAGATGTACAAACATTTCTTTTCCACTCTGCTCTGGAATTTCACATGTATAAAGTGTCCCCAAATCACAGTTCAAATACCACATTGAACGAACTTCTGATGTCTCTCCCATCAAGTCTGATATACCCAGGGAAATTAAATCTATCACATTTAATAAGTATAGAAAACTAATTACCTTATTAGAGAAAGATCACAGAAGTACAGAATAATTTAAGTTGGAATGGACCTTTGGAGGTCATCTGTACCAGTTCCAAATCAAAGCACAACTAACTTCAAAGTCAGAGGATGCTCAGGTCTTTGTCCAGTTGAGTTTTGAGTACCTCCATGGATGGAAATTCCAAAATCTTTTTAGAGAAACTGTTCCAATTTCTGACCACCCTTATTACAAAGAATTCATCTTTGCATTTTTCTGGTACGCATACCTGCTATAACTTGTGAATGTTGCCTCTTGCCCTTTTCACGTGTGCATTGAAGAAGAACGTGGTTCTCCCTATAATCACCTGCTTTTAAGTCATTGAAGACTACAATCAGATCCCTGCCCCCCCACCACCTCCCCACTACACTTCCTTCTCGTGGCTGAATAAATCTAGCTCTTTCTGCCTCTGCTCATGCACCCTGTGCTCCAAGCCAGTGGCAATGCTGATGGTCTTCTGCCAGACTTGCTTTAGCTTATTGAAGTCTTCCTTGTAGCAAGAAGCACAAAACAGGACATAATACTATAGTTATGATCTCACAAGTACCAAATTAGAAAGCAATGACCACTTCCCTCAAACTGGCGGCTCTACCCTTAGTAAAGCAGCCCAGTAACAAGTTAGTCTAAACAATCTACTTATGGTCAAAGTTAGAATGCATTTTACTCAATTTCCCGAGCATATCCATATCCTTAATTTTCCATTCCTTAAATGTGCCCTAATAGTTTGCATGCTTTAGAGATCAAATATTCAGGCCTTAACTTCCACAGATCATTATTTTTAGAAATATTTCATTGTTAGAATTCTCTCAAATGATATCACAAAGTTGCTTAACTTGTTCTGTAATGTCATACATCAGGTTTTGAGCTCCCAATTACCTCTCTGATTTTTGTCTGAGTTCTTCATCTACGTTGGAATTACCAGCTACATAGTAACTCCTGCTACTGTATTGTTATTCTTGTTATTCTTGTTATTCCTGTTATCCAGTTATATACATCTTTGAACACTGAATTAACTTATTTTCAGGACAGCTGACCCAAGTATTTTATTTTCTTTCTCTTTCTTCCTATATAAAAGTTACAGTTCTCTTCTTATTTTCTTTTTATTTATGTACCTAGATACTTTACTTTTTCCACTTTCCATTGAAGTCAAAATTAACATGTTTTTTGACAAGTTTTACTTTATCCCTGCAGTGCTGACAGAACTTTGTTATTGAGCATTCCTACATTCCGCAGATAATCTTTTTGATTCCCTAATATCTCTCTGGGTGTAGCTATTTACCCCACTTGCTTGGGAGCATTTTTTCAGTGGTTTTTTCCTTCTCATATTTAGAATACAGATTTTTTGTAGATTTAGCTGCTTTGATTTCAATTCAAAGCATTCTCCACACTGAAACCTACAACTACTGAATTGGGGTAACTTCATAAGAAATTCACATACATCATCAGAATTTACTCTTTTTAAACTCTGAAATGTAAAGATCTCCCTTCCTAGATTGTGTTAACCAGTAATCCATACTCTTCTGCCACAAGCTAAAGGCTAAAAGCTCATTTTGATATCAGACTTGTTGCTTCTTTATTCAAACAATGCAGGAAATTGAATTGCTCTGTTATATCACTAGCCAAAATAAGAGTGTAGCATGGCCATGCAGCAGCTAGAAATTCAAAGTGGCTTAATTGATACTCAAGTCAAATACACAATGCAAAGTATCAAGGTAATCAATAATATTTTCACATTATCCACTTCATGTAACTAATCATTATTTTGGAAAACTAAAAATCGATCTAAACCAGTGTCCTAATCTGTACTGCTGAGCATTTAATTCTATTAACAAGTACGAGCAATGGTGTCACATACCAAAAATTTCCTTTCTCTGATTCAAGGATTTTAATCAGTTAATTTAGAGATTTATTTATACCTAAGTCCCAATTTACACATTTTTTATTTAAACTCAAATCAAATCATTGGAAAAAAACTGATAAAAGTCTGTTTCTGACTATTTCTGACAACCAGATCTCATAAGGTATCTTCATATTTTAGCAGAACCAAATATAAGCCAATGCTACCTCAGGTTGGTTGATGACTGTTTAGTAAGAAATGACAGCAATTACATCCAGTAATATCTGTGCCCTATAGCATTAGCAGCCTTTCATTTCAACCTGTATCTCAGATTTTACAATCCCATTATGACAGAATTTCTGATATGATTTGTTTCTCTAATACCATTAGAGAAATCATATCACTATCCAGATCCCAGTCTGACCCTGGGAGGTCTACTGTAAATTTCTGAGCACAAACTCAATACAATTTCTTATACCCATCCTTTCTCAAAGTAATTTTACCCAAAGACAATTCGTTTAATGCTGAAAAGTACAGACACTCTACTAGCCGTAAGAATGGGGCATTTTTCATGACAGTCATGGTCACTTAGCTGAGTAAAGACATTTCTAAAAAGCAGGTGTTCCTTCTTTTTGTGCCAAGACTTTTTTTTTTTTCTTTTTTTTTTTACTGGAAGTTGTCAAGAAGTTAAGACTAAAGAGCTGAAAGTGGGGGGATTACTCATATGCTGCATTTTCCTCTGTACTGTACATATTCTACCTGCCTAAATCTGCCCTCTGTTTCTAATGGATAAAGAATGAACTATATTACCTGTGTCTTTTCTTTTTCTTCCTCCCGTGATATGTTTTCATAAAGTAGGGGAAATGGCAGACAGTGAGATTATGGGAACATACATTTTGTAGCTTTAGAGTCACTTTGGCATGAAGTAAGTCTTACTCTCTGTTGAGAGACTCGCACATTATACCAGTGCAAATACTAAGGAATAAATATGCAAGTTAGAAGGAAGACTTGGATACAAGATCTAAAAAAAAGCCTAGCAGTATGGTGACATTTATTTATTTTTTTAACTGCATGGAGTAGAATGCACCTCGCATAGCTTAACACGTACTTATGATCTCAGGATTAGTTCCAAGTAATAAGTGACATCAAAGACTTTATCATCAGTTAAAGGAAGTCATGCATCTGGATAATATCTCCTGAGGTCTTGTAAATCTGCCACTAAAAGAAAGTACTATGCAGATCAGGGTTCTGTTCATTAATGGAGCCTTACATTCTATTTTTATTTATTCAAACATAGGAGAAAGGGAGAAAAAAATAGTTTCTTTTTTTTTAAATGGAGCAGGTGAGGCATATCTATGCCACATCTCAGGTGGCAAATATACAACAGCTTATAGTAGCCATCTAAGGGCTTACCAAGTCAAAGACATATCTTTTTTAATAGGAGCTTCCTAGTAGCCACCCCACATTCAAACCACCTACTCTACACAAGCCACCTGACCCACCACACCAGCCCTCAGAAACTGTTTCTCTTTTGTATTTTTAAGGACTTTTTTTTTAAAGTATGTTGAAGGTACAAGTACTGGGAAGAACAGGATGCTCTACGGAGGGAACAAAAGGACAGAAAGGATCCACAGCCCTGGGACCAGCTACATGATGTTCTCTATGGGAGGCCAAGCAACATCTCATTTTACAATCTGTAAATGAGCAACAGGGGGCAACACTAAGTACTCCTATAAAAAGAAGGGCTGTGGCTGCTGCTGCTGTAGTGCTGAGTTACAGTCTCACACCCTCTAGATTAACACTCATCATGGGTAACCTCTGCTGGAACCACATGGTTCTCTGTATATGGGATTACTGACAGAATGGATGGTCAATTAGTCTGGGATTTTAAGGTATCTCTCTTCAGAGCCTGAACAGGTATAACAGGATAGTGTAGAGGCAGCCTCTTTACTTAAAAAACCCCAACCAAACACATGATCATAGAGATGTCTTTGGAGATGATCTGGTTCAACCCCTTCAGAGGAGAGCTATCTTCTATGTTAAAGGAAGCCTCTCACGGACATATACCTAGCTAACTTCTGAATATCACCAGTGGTAGAGATCCCATAAGCTTGCTAGGAAACATAAAGCTCTAAAGTCTGACCCTTTCCATTGTAAAGAATCTTTCATTTCTAATTCTAATCATAATTTCCTTTGTTTCACCTTGTATCCTCTGTCCCTCATCATTTTGCGGTGTATTTCTGAAAAGAGTTTGGTAGGTAGCTTAAACAGCAATAAGATTCCTCTCTGGCCTTCTCAGCCAACGTGTGAACCAACCCATCTCTCTCACTTGTAATTTCATTCCATTTGTGGCTAAAATAATATTTTTTTTTCTCAGAGCCATCAGCTATGAGATCTCAGATGAGACTTTGTGTTTCAGTCCATCAAAAGCAACTAGAAGACATACAACATGTTCCCCCGTTTTCCTTACCCATGTTTCTTATTACTCTATGTTCCTTATTACTTACCGCTGTTTATGGCTAGTCATTGTTAGGTGCCTTGCAGAGAAGCTTCCTCTCAGTGTTCAGTTTGAAATCTGTAGCATAGTCTAACCCTCATGTGATCAGCAGCATCAGGACAAGGCTATTCTTACATATAATAGGTGTTGATCCAACCTTAGAAAGTGTTCTTTGGCAGACAGCAGGTTTGAGCGATCCCTTCCCTCTGACACGCTCGTAATGCTAATATCCCTTTCTAAACATGACAGTTTAATCACGTAGATCTCATTCCATGCAAGGAAGGAGTTTGTCACAACTCCATAGAGATAATCAAGATAATCAATTATTCCCACCACTGAACATATGTGGAAGGGAACTGAATGCTACGTGATGCATGGTAGTAGTCTCAGTATTCACTTGAATTATACATACCTCTATTTTAATATATCAATTATATCAATTAATATAACAGTAAGATATCAGTTTCCCATGAGATTTTTTTCCATTTCCAATAGAGGTTTTTGCCTTACTGTACATACTTTTAACACCAACTCTACTTAACCAGTATATCACTTGCAATTATGGATCCTAGGAGAAGTAACATTGTTTTCTAGGGTATTTATTCCGTGCTGTGGTGGGTGTTTTGTGTGGGTTTGTTTTTTTTTAGTCTTCTTATCTAAGCAAAATATAAGTTCATGCTTCAGCTGGAAGAAATAAAAAGACCTAATACACATTTGCAAGGTATAGGGCTAGAAGAACCAAGTTTTCGCAGGGTACAGCAGTAAGTCAAGTGGTTACAAAAATAAATGTTAAGATCCCCAGCTGCTGTAAATGAGCACAGCATCATCATCACTGAGGGAATTATACTGATTTCTACCACCAGATCAGTCTTGAGTTGAATGCATGCTACAGGTTTTATTTCTGCCCTTTGGTTTAATTAGGGTTTTTGTAATAATGTGAGGGAGACAACTATAGAAACAGTATCAGTTTGTATTTGAAGAGTCAGTTCTATATTTTCCCAAGTATTTATTGCCTTATCACAGACCCAGATATAGCGGAGAGTGAAGGAGTATTTGTGACAAGCTTAATATTCATTAAGCAAAGGAAAAATGTCACTATTATTCAACCCAGAGCAGCACTGCGGTTTAGAAACCCCAGGGAGATACAATTAGAAGCATGGGAAGCTGGTAGGCATGTCTACTGCACATAAAATCAATCCTAAATTATCCAGGAAGATGTATGTACACTAAGAATGGAAATACGGAAATGGAGTTGTGCAGGAATGCACTCCCAAAGTTGTACAGGGACTGTATAATATCAGTCACACTTGGAAACAAACACAAAACTACAAACTATGAATCTGGTTCCCTCTACCAAAGCCCATGCTCAATGTATACCTGCCTATCCCCACCAGATGACCTTCAACATGGAGTAAGCTTGTCCAGTGAGCTAAGAACTTGTTGAAGTACAGAGTATTAACATTACAGTAGTTACGTGTTATCCTGCAGCAAGTAACTGTATTACTGTTTTAGTCAGTTAAGAGACAGAAATACACATCTGTTTAAAAACACACTTGGTATTGTGGGTTTTGTAAAGGAAAACCTAACATTTGCGCTGTGTTTTACACAGGCTCATCAGCTTCAGCGTGAGGTGCTGGGGCTGACTGACAACATGGCATTTCCTTAAGGTGTTACTTACATTCATGCTGTTCAAATGTCCATATGTCCATGTCTAAAAGTTTAGTCAAAAGAAAGCCATTTGGGGGATGAGGCACTGGTGCTGTGGGAGGCCGGGGGGGTGGATGGGAGACTGGCACTGTTCCACCAGCCAGAAGCTGCAGGGTAGGGGTGGTGAGGCTGCAGGGAGGGGAAGTCCAGCACCACCCTGGGCTGGCTCACAGCCGGTTCTAGGCAGCTCTGAAACAGTGGTGAAATAAGCTGTAAACGTTGGTGCTCAGGGGCAGTCAGAGAAGTGGCAGCCGCTGGGGCAGAGACACCCTTGAGGGACCGCGGGCAGCCCACACCAGGGCAGGGACCCTCTGATGGACCATGGTGACACTGGTGTGAAACACTTCACCTTGCCTGGCCCGGGGCATGATGCAGTCTGCCGTTCAGCACAAATTTGTTTTTCAGGTGGCTCAGCTGCAGACATTGGTGGGGTGGAAGTGAGAAACCAGAGACACGGCCCCCGAGGAAAGCTGGCAGGATGAAAACCACACACAGGAACCAAACCTGAGGAAGCCAATATGTTGAGAAGACGGTAGATTTAACACTCAAAGAACTGGGAATAAAAAAAAAAATGAAGTAATTAATGGAGAAGTGAAGGAAAATGGATCAGAACACCAAAAGACAGTATTAATGTAAGATAGAAAGGGGAATACTGATGCAACTGCAACAAACTATTATCAGGTGCAAAAGCTGCTTTTAAATGACTGGGATGATCTGAAAAAGGCACACCGCTGCTCCTTTTTCAGATGCGTATGAGTCATTTTTCCAAAGCTCTTTTACCCACCATTTTAATGCCAGCTGCTGCGATACTGAAAATGCAGAGATGCTCCTGTGCTTTCTGCAGGATGCAGGGCCCCAGCAGAAGAGGTGTCTTGCTGATGGCTGGCTGCCATGACCAGCCTGCGCCTAGCACCATCTAGTGAGCCTCAGCTGGCCTCTGAGCTGTCAGCTTCTCTTTCCAGATGAAGACGGTGCAATGAGAGCACTAGAAATAATATTCGGTAATCTTCAGACCACAGAAACATTTCAGGAGCTGTGCAGAGTCCTCTGAAGCTTGAATTTAGGGGCAGCAGGAAGACCTGTTCCAGGTGACTTCTGAGGATGCAGGTCTTCCCTTCTTTCAAACCTATGCCTTATCTGGGATAAGGAGAAGGGCAGGTGTGTGTGTGTTATGACAGCAGCATGGCTATTGAGATATTCCTTAGATATTAAAAATGCTGGCTTAACTCTAATAAGCTAGCTTGAGTGGTTCTCCTTTTATTAATATTATTGGTTAATTGGATTGGTGATTAGAGTAAATAATATTTAGTGTATTATTATTATTACATGATATTTTTTTTACTCCTTAGAAATTAATGCATATTCTTCTTTGCAATCAAGATGAAAACTAGTTTATAAGATACTTACAATAACCAGCATTACCCTGGGAAACATGAATTATTTTGCCTCTTAGACAGTTGTTGCAAAGAGCAGAGTCAGAAAATACTGTTTTATTAGAGTAATAATTATCAGTACAATTACAATGTACTTCAGGCTACAGCACTTTATGAAGTTAGGTGCATATGAGCCACATTTCACTGAGATACAAACTGACTTAGAGAAAAGCTTCATTATTAGTCAACTTTAGACCAGAAAACAACTTTCGGATCTTTCAACTCTTCACTCTGGACTTCTAATAGTCTTCTAATAATAAAAGTCAGAGTCAAAAAGAGGAAAGGTGAAATTCAGCAAGTAGATGCAAAGACAGAATGCAATATTTGTTTCATGAGATCTGTTAACTGAAGGATTACCAAGAAGATTACTGGTGTTACTGGAGTTCTACCTTTCTTTGTTGTTTTCTGATAGCAAACTTGTTGATATATTTCCATCTCTTTCTGTCTTGAATTCCCTCCTGTCCTCTTTAAAACATTATACATTCAGTGGGAAGTGTGGAGACCTTAGGGGCACCTGGAGTTTTGCATGAATAATCCATCTTATTTGAGAATGAAGTGAAAAATGAAAAAATGAGCAAAGCAATCCAGTCTCTGTTTCTGCACACATTCACATTGATGCAATAAATCCTGTACACAAATTCTTTACAGTGTTCCTTAAAACAAGGAGAACACCCCACCAAAGTCCTTGCAAGTGTTTTATATTAGGCCACCTCACGTGTTTGAGCAGGATTTCTATGTGTTTTCAGCTTAAAAGGGAAAGAAAAAAAAAAGCCTGAATTTATATTGTGCCTCTAAACCAAGAAAGAGCTAACAATCTTCGTATTGTTCACATATTTGTATTTTGGAACAACTGACACTTCCTTGACAAAGGAGGAACTCTTTTAGAAAAGCACTACAGAGGCTGCACTTAATCTCAAGTCCTAACCTTGTGCCAGTATGTGTACTTTAAAGAGCAGTTTGAAAAAGAACATAGTATAATAGCAAACTAGAAATGGCTCAATAAAACAATATTTCAAAGTCTCATGTCAGATTTCACATTTGTGTTTTCAAGAAATAAGGTGGCTGGAGTGCATCTTTATGAGGCACTTTACAGATATTTGAGGGCAGTAAATTTGATGCTTACGAAAGCAGTTGACTTAGTGCTATCAAATCCACAGAATAATCTTCCTCAGTGAATTTCCCTTTCCAGTCCCTGTCAATGAAGAAAAACTCCTGCACCCTTCTGTTGGCATTTTCATTTCTATTTATATTTTGGTACATTCAAAACTGCTCTTTTTTCACATTCATTCTTGTGAGCAATATTGATTCATAAGAACGGCTATTGAACAGACATTTTCAGAATGTAACAGTGATTCATTTAATTAAGGAAAATTAACTCATTTTGTGATGACATTAATTTCACGTTGAAACAACTAGTCGTCCTTCTAGCTGGGTTTATGTACTGTGCTCTGCTCACACTACCAATCTATCTTTAGTGCTTTCATTCAGGGAAGCAGTGGTGTAATTAAAAAAAAAAAAAAAGCTGAAGCAGCAAATTCAGGTTTGCAAATGTTTAAAGTAGCATTCAGTACTAAGAGACCAGTAATAATCTATAGGTAGAATTTGATGGTTTGTGGGTAAATGAGTATAAATGATATGATATTAATGAAGTTTTTACTGTTTGATAAGAGAAAATAAGGCTAATTTCAAGAGATATCTCTCTTTCAAATAAATACTCCAGTCACTTATATTTGTGGATGTCCTACTCATTAATTGCTTAACATAGTCTGACTACATAAATTTAGGTGAAGAAAAATTAAATAGAAAACTTGTCCCCAAGAAAATCAGCTGAAGAATACAATGGACTTCAGGGAAGCCGGGGTTTAATTTAAAAGCTACCAGACAGAGTTTTATCCAAGTGGTATGTAGAATTTTAACTTTCTCTCTCATGCAGGCACAATTCTGCCAGTTTTCCCTTGTGCATGCCTGTGTTTCCCCTGATTGAAAAGTTAATGCCTGTCACCCAGCCTGTACCTCATTCAGTTTTCTCCACAAAAAAAGTGGAGTAAATTGGGTATTAAAATAATTCAGCTCTGCATAGCAGGAATGTTTTTTCCAGTTAAGAACCAATTACCTGCTAAGACCCTTGAGGCTATCTGGAATTGTAACAGATTTAGGTGCTGAATCATAACTTACAAGTTTTCTACCAGTGCTTTTCTATTTTCTTCAATTTGTGGACTATTAATGTTTTTTTTCACTGGAATAGCAGACCCCACATGAAGCAAGTTTAAGTCATTCAAAGGATTGAAAACCAGGGTACTTGCTGAACACCAGAGTTTAGGCAACCAGCCTTGAGTAAAACCTGTAGAAGTGGCTGAGAAGCAGAATTTCCACATGCTGGAGGGTTTTTTTGTTTGCTTTCTTTTAAATATAATTTCAATTCAAAAGAACCTGTTTTCCCCTCCCAGAGACAAAGGAATTTGAAAAAATACTGTATCCTACATTTCTAAGAGAATGCTTACTTTTTACAGCTTCCAGCATTCTTTCACAAGAGTAGAGCTGCTGAGAATTCATGACCTTCATGAATCTTGCCAACAAGATAGCAAATTTCCAGTGATGTTGAACAAAGCTACAACTAAACTTTCAAGTTAGCTTTGATTTGTAACTCTGAGTTAAATACCTAATGTTCCTTAATCAGTACCTGAAGGGAGTTAAGTACCACAAAATGGAATTCACTATAATTTCCTTAGTAAGTAACATGAAGCCTAAAATAGCTAATAGGAAAATCTGGGAAGGGTAGAGCCAAGACTGAGTCCCTTTGTGGTGGTGTGGCAACTGAGGATTACAGGGGGATTCCTGTGTTAGATCAGAATTACAGCTACAGCTACTCTCTGACTCCCAGCAGCCAATATCACCACTTTTCAAAAAATGGAGCTGGAATTTTTATTTAAAGTTTAAGGGGTTTAAGCATAAAACCTAGGAGTTAACATAATTAATCCACTAGGTCAGCATTTTAAGCACTTAAGAACAATTTTTTTTGATAACAGTTTGTGTATATATTTTAATTGACTCTTGGAGAAGAGACTAGGACTTTCTCAGTTCCCTGCTCATGACCTAAGAGGTTGCATGAAAAAACAGATGTATTCTTTCCCAGAACTAATAAGTATTAGATTTTTGGTACACAAACCCAACCTCACCACACAGGTTGAAAGCTCTTCCTTAGAACAGGATGCTTTCCTGAGGATGAGAATTGCTGAGAGGAGAGGGAACCTGTTTTTCTCCCTTTAACTCTGGAGCTTTTGAATCAAGAGATGGATAGCAAACATTATCCATATGATCATCTTTTGAATAGAAGTGGGTTTGTGTAGAAATGAACACAATCAGCACATTAAGTGAACTTTGAGGATATCTAATGTATTGATCCGCTTAGCAGACAGATAAGCACCCAGTTTAAAGATCTTGAACAAGATGAAACAAGTGTCAAGCTACTCAGGCCTACCAAAAAGACACAACTTCTAACCACACACAGAAGCAAAACTGGGGATATCTTTATAAATTTAGTAGAGAAAGGTCGGTTAAATTCACAGAATTTAACCTGTAAGTACTGAAAAATTCCCTCTTGGGTGGCTGGAGTGTTTAGCATGTTAAGTCCTTACAAGGGTCCATATTTATATCTGGCATGACATCTGACTGTTTGATCTTGCGAGGTGTTAACCCTCCCTGGTCTCACTCATATCATTTAAACAGTTTTATGATTGTCTCCACTCAATAATGATTTCTGAAAACAGACCTTTAACTTCAAGAGCAAAATGGTTCCCTAGGGCTTCCAAGAGTTGGACTTATAAAAGGACAAGAGAACATCTAGCTAGAGTAAATATGGCAGAGAAATATAATTGCTGTATTACAACATAAGTCCTGCAAAATAAAGACAGATGGATAAATGATCTAACCCACTCAGTCATCCCACCCTATTTCCCATCCTGAGTATGAGTAAAAGGGCAAGTACTACCAAATCACTTCCTCATTCCTCATGATATTGTATTTATCATGTATTTTAAATGTAGATGTGGGTGTTCTCTACGTATGTTAGGGACAAGAAAACTGACTGAGTAATAGGCCAACCTAGCAGAAATATGTTAGTTATGAGCATCGCCATTTAAAAATATATTTATGAGAGCTGAAATTCAACATCATATAAACAAATACAGCTATGTTCTACAGCCATATCTCAGCTTGGTTCTGAGGCTGGATTTCAAGGCATGGTTTGTATATATAAAATATATAAAATATTGTTACTAGCAAGAGAGATACACTGCATATATAGAACTAAAGCATTTGAGCTGAACTAATGTTTTAACAGTCTAATCTATCTAATTGAAACAGCAATTCATATTAATGATACAGTTAAAATCATTACACAGAACACCTCTTCCTATAGTCCTCCCTTTTCTCTGGCATTATGATCATCCTTCCAATGTTCCTCTTGTCCTAAGGTTGACAGTTGCAGTATTCTTCAAGCAGGAATCGGGGTGGTGGTTATGATGAGTTGTCGGACTTTGTTTGTCAGTTATGATGATTTGAAGTCTTTAGAATAGAATAGAATAGAGTGGAATAGAATATTTTAATCGGAAGGGACCTACAACGATCATCTAGTCCAACTGCCTGACCACTTCAGGGCTGACGAAAAGTTAAAGCATATTATTAAGGGTATTGTCTAATTGCCTCTTGAACACTGACAGGCATGGGGCATCGACCCCCCAGCTAGTAAGCCTGTTCCAGGGTTTGACTACCCTCTCGGTAAAGAAATGCTTCCTAACGTCAAGTCTGAACCTCACCTCCCCTCCCTTTGTCAGGATGATGTTCACAGTGGGCGGGAGTTTCTTCCTCTTCTCTCTTGGGGTCCACTTGGAGTTATATTTACATGTTTTCTTATTGTAGTTTGCCTCCTTGTCACTTGTTCTCTGCTGAATTCTGAAAGTTGCCTTCCCCAGCCTCAGCTGATATCAAGGGCTGTTTCCTGTAAGGCAGTGCCTCCCCCAGACCTTTACCATTCTTGGTGTTCACAAAGTTTCAGCTCATACAAATATGAAGCAATAGTCACTTTGCCACCAGATGAATGTTAAAATCAGCTGAAACCATGTCAAGACAAACCCAGACATGTTCTGACACCCTTCAATGTCAGGTCAGTCCAGGCCTCTTACTGGTTATGGCAAAAATCATATTTCCTGGGCTACACAACGTTCTTGTTTACTGGTTTGTATGCTACACTTCTGACAATTTTTATGATCAGAATTTTATTTACTGATAAAGATAAAATATCTGATTAGGAGTTTCACATGGTATGCAGTCTCCAAGTTGAGAAAATAGTCCTTCTTGCTCAGTAGGTACATCCATGCCAGGCTGAGCCACTATTTTACCTCCAGCCCCCAGCTGGAGGACACTGCTTGTAATAAACTGGATGTGCAAAAAAAAGTGAGTGCAGATGTTGAGTGTCAATAAAAAATATGCAAGATTGAAAATCAAAAGTAAATATGATGGAAACACACATATTTGCTGTCTGCAAACTGACAATGCTTTTCAGTTTTTAAGATCTATCTCTTTGTGAGGAGTTTCTAATCAAGAGCAGGAAAGCAGATGTATTTGCTCGTAACTGAAAAAGAATGTAAGTTCCATTCACCTTCCGACTAAACCAAATTCTCCTACCATACATGAGAGCCTAAGGATAGTTCAGGTCTTTCGGCAGCTGACTCAGATGATATAGCAAGTTGGCACAGACAGGGCTATATGTATTGCACTAGATCGTATTCGTCGGGCAGGAAGATGGATATGTTCATATATATTGATCTCCCAATCAGTATACTCATCCTGAATAATGGGTAAGTTATCAAAACAGGAAACAAATGATCTGTGTGCATGTTATTTCTACAAATTTCTACTTCCGCTGTATCCATAGTAAGGAAGTGAACATTTATACTTTTCAGTGAGCTGTCTCTTACCTTCTTGAATTAAAAAAGTGCATTTTTATTCCATTTGAGAACACAGCTCTCAATGCTTTAAAAGCAAAGCCAAGATTTCCAATGAATCTGGCAGGGCTCTGGGAGAGCCAGCAGCTCCCTGGGCTGGGTGCTAGGAGTGTCAGGGGCTCCCCGGGGCAGCAGGGCAGGGCTGGCAGCCAGGGCCCGTCCCTCTGCCCAGGCCAGGGCAGGGCAGGCCAGGGCAGCCAGGGCAGCCTGAGCCCTGGACACCAGGAACCTTTCTGGGGATGGGGACGGCCTGGGACATCAGCCAGTGGGTGGGGTCAGGATCCAGACCCAGGAGGCCCAGGGCCAGGCGGTTGCGTGGCTATGGCACTGCGGGAGCTGGAGCTCAGGTGGGGGCCAAACAGTAGAGGCTGTGAGCTGGCCCCCGGCCCCCCAGCCCAGGCTCTGGGAGGAGGCATGTTGTGAGAGCCCTGACAGTCTCTTTCATTAGTAATCCTTTTTTATAATCTCCACACCAGTATTTTCCTCACAGGTCGTAGGGGGAATAGGGACAGGGGAGAAAGAAGACAGTAGAACTCCCAACTGTTTGAAACATCTGTTAGAGTCTCCCTGGCAGTGCTTCACAGCCGAGGTGAACTCCCTTAGCAGAGCTTTACAGAGACAGCATTTGGTCACTGATGTTTGCAGCTCACGTAAACGTACTCCAAGGCTGCAGAGCTCTGAACAGCTTCCTTTGCTTACACCAGTAAACTGCTTAAATGAACTCAGAACAACTAATCTGTCCATATGCATCTGAATTAGCATTTGCAGGACTCCGGCCAGAGCACGGCAATAATTCTCATCCTGTAAGTGGAATTGTTACGAGTAGCTGCTCATAAATAACACGTTTCAATTTTCAAGCTGTGTCAATTGGACACAGACCACAAAGCACATCTTTCTTTTGCCCATTTAGCTGCCAAATGGAGTGTGACTATTTGCAGACACATAGTACACTTTTCACACATCCACTAACACACAGTAAAAGTAGGATAATTGTACAAACTTACCTGCTAGCAAAATCAGAATGTACATACAGTGAGGAGAGGAATTAATCTGAGGGTATCATTTAAAAGTGGCATTGAAAGATTATTGCACTAGCCATTGTACTTTGCCTCTCCATTTCTTGCATTAGTAAGCTCTTTTTTGTTTTGTTCATGCTCAAGTCCTGTACCCTCAGTATCGAATAAAATTAACGAGGCAATTATCTGGCAAGAAAAGGTAACTCAATAGCTTATTCATTAAGAGTACTCTAATAAATAGTCACAGCTTGGACTTAGTTCAGCACAAACTTGAACTGTAGTTACTTTAAAGAGAATCAAGAAACCCCCCCAAAAAATGCCTTGAAGAAATTCAAACCAAATGTGTTGTCCCCAAACCCCACCACAAAATTCAAGGAGAACTTCAAAGATAATTTTTTTAAATTAGACTTCAAATGTGTAACAGTGTGAAGTGATCTAATTTTCTATAAGCACATTTAGAAGATGGTAAGGAAAATAGGAAATTGCAACAGGGTTAGTCAAAAGCTTTGGAAAAAAGTTGCATGCAGTAATTAAACTAAAAAATGGCAGATTAAGGTATTCAAAAGCTGCAAAAGGACTCTACTGCAAAGTGTGTTTTGGATTTTTAACGTCCTCCGCTTGCAGACAGTCAGTTCCATCCTTGGAGATGAAGACAACATTCCTCAACAGGACACAGCTCTGAGCAACCTGCTCTAGCTGAACCTTCTCTGTGCAGGGCAGTTGGACCAGATGATCTCCAGAGGTCCCTGGCAACCTCAAACTATTCTAGGATTGGGAAATATGTCAAAACAGGTAAGACTGAAAACTTCAGTGTTTCTTACCAATCCAAGTGAATCCTTAGGGAGCACAGAAGTAATGCATGGAGGAAATCAGTGAGAGAGACAATGCAGAAACTAAATCTTAAACAGCAGGGAATTATAACCAGTAATTTATTTTACTGTTATCTTCACATTTTTTATTTATTCCTCTCTGTTATTTTTCCTGGCCAACAGATATAAATCTTTAACATCTCTCTAAAATACACAGTGGATTCCAGACAGGAATGGCTCATTATGCTAGGATTCTTGAGCTTGGAAAATCTATGAATGAGGGGTATATGATAGACAACAATAGAATCATGAGTGGCTTGGTAAAGGTAGGTAGGTATTTGCTGTATCTTCCAGAACAAAAAACAAGGACCATCATGTGAAGTTAGTGCCAGACAGGCTTAAAATAATCAAAAGGAAGAGATTTTTAACAAAACAGGTAGTGTATTTGTAGAACTCATTACCAGAGGATGTGGTGAATATTAAAAGTTTACATGGATTCAAGTTGAGACTGGACAAGCTCATCCACAAAAGCAGAGAAACCACATATGTCTTGAGGAGTCTGTGGTGGGTTGACCCTGACTGGATGCCAGGTGCCCACCAAAGCCACTCTATCACTCCCCTCCTCAGCTGGACAGGGGAAGAAAAAAAATACAATGAAAGGCTCGTGGGTCAAGATAAGGACAGGGAGTTCGCTCAGCAATTACCATCACAGGCAAAACCAGACTCAACTTGGGGAGTTTAATTTATTACCAGTCAAATCAGAGTAGGAAAATGAGAAATAAGAACTAAATCTTAAAACACCTTCCCCCCACCCCTCCATTCTTCCCAGGCTTAACTTCACTCCCGATTTTCTCTACCGCCTCCCCTGCAAGTGGTGTAGGGTGACAGGGAATGGGGGTTGTGGTCAATTCATCACACATTGTCTCTGCTGCTCCTTCCTCCTCAAGGAGAGGACTCCTCACACTCTTCCCCTGCTCCAGCGTGTGGTCCCTCCCACGGGAGACAGTCCTCCATGAACTTCTCCAACATGGGTCCTTCCCACAGGCTGCAGTTCTTCACAAACTGCTCCAGCGTGGTCCCTTCTGCAGGGTGCAGTCCTTCAGGAACAGACTGCTCCAGCATGGGTCCACCACGGGGTCACAACTACTGCCAGCAAACCTGCTCCAGCATGGGCTCCTCTCTCTCCATGGGGTCACAGGTCCTGCCAGGAGCTTGCTCCAGCATGGGCTTCCCATGGGGTCACAGCCTCCTTCGGGCACATCCACCTGCTCTGGCGTGGGGTCCTCCACAGGCTGCAGGTGAATATCTGCTTCACCGTGGACCTCCATGGGCTGCAGGGGGACAGCCTGCCTCACCATGGTCTTTACCATGGGCTGCAGGGGAATCTCTGCTCTGGCACCTGGAGCAAGTGCCCCTCCTTCTTCACTGACCTTGGTGTCTGCATAGACATTCCTCTCACATATGCTCACTCTTCTCGCTGGCTGCAGTTGCGCAGGTTTTTTCCCCCTTCTTACGTATGTTATCCCAGAGGTGCTGCCACCGTCGCTGATTGGCTCAGCCTTGGCCAGGGGCGGGTCCGTCTTGGAGCCGACTGGCATTGGCTGTATGGGACATGGGGGAAGCGTCTAGCAGCTTCTCACAGAAGCTACCCCTGTAGCCCCCCGACTACCAAAACCTTTCCATGCAAACCCAATACAGCAGTCTAAGAGCTGAAAATGGATGGAGCTTCCAAGACTTTTAAGGGGAGGAAATCACATATGCTTCCTCTGTTCTTACATTCTTCCCTGGATATCTGTGTGTGGCCACCAGAGGAAGCAGGATACCAGAACAGTCATTGTTATGAAAAACCTATTAAAAACTTACTCTAAATATTTTACTAGTTTAACATCGAGGTATTGAATATAACAAGTCTGAGTGCAAGGGAGCATGTTTTTATATAACAGGAACTAAGAGACAAAATGCAGACATGTATGCACTCGCGCCCACAGTAGACTTTTGCATCAGTATTCATGACCCAGCACAGTGCACCTGACCAAAGTTTCCCTATATATTTGTTTCAGGATAAGAAACAGTTTCTTAGGTACTGACCTCCAGCTTTAAACAATTATAAGGGAGTTGAAATTAATATAAACTATATTTTACCTGTCCCACCACTGTATACAATTTATGTCTCCTCCTACTATTTTTCTTTAAATTTCTTTAGGTTTAGCACAATACAATTTGCCCTTTAATGTCCATCATCTTCTAACTGCATTCATTGAAATTAAGGAAGCCCAACTGGTTTCAGTGACTCCCCATCTTCATCAAATACTGCCCACCCCAAAGTGTAGTTCATAATTAAAAATAACTCAAAGAAAATCATTAAATCATCCCTGTGGTTGGCTGTCACTCTATATTTTTCTAACTTAATATCTCTGGGACTAATGCTCACTTGTAGCTACTGAGTACCAACAAGCATACTCTTTTGGGAAAATAAAAAAAAAAAAAAAAAAAAAAAGAATGAGAAGTGCTACAAAATATACACAATAAGCCTGGGTACATTAGCTCACAGTCTTAAAGCTGCAAGAGCCCAAGAAAATTAATTCAGACTGAAAATGCTGTTCTTAAGTCACCTGGCATATTTTTTCCAATGACTTAAGAACAGATGGCCAGCCTCAATCCAAAATTTCTTTCTTTTCCGAGTTTGATTCAGCCCCATGGTACAATTTGTAAGTTATTTTTCCTGATTAATTTTAAACATTCTGCAACGGAAGAATGAGCTTTGATCTGCTTTCAGGACATTTACATCTTTTGTATGGTTGCTCTTACACAAAATGTAAATTGATGTTCTGCAAGATAGGCTATGGTAATTATGATTATTGTAATTGGTTACAAAATGTGAAAGGAGGAAAGCGGGAGTGGGAATTAGAAACTAGAGCAAGATGGAGAATTTCAGCTT
The DNA here is from genome assembly GCA_013401315.1 of Balaeniceps rex. Lineage (NCBI taxonomy): Eukaryota > Metazoa > Chordata > Aves > Pelecaniformes > Balaenicipitidae > Balaeniceps > Balaeniceps rex. The sequence continues at coordinate 27,117 of VYZW01024871.1, read as the reverse complement.
CTAATGTTATAGGATACAGAATGTGCCCTTGGCTTGCAAAAACCTCCAGATGCTTGTCAATGAAAAGTGAAAACAGGAAACAGAAAATCTGGGAGATCTTAAAGACAGATCCAAAGGGAGTGAATTTTGAAGACCGAAAGGATCAAACCCAAATCATTCTGAAAATTTTGGCTGGCATGTCCAAAGTTCCTGAACAGAGCATCGGGACATATATATCCTATAAATAAAAGTAAGAAAGTTTTCAGAACCTTTAAGGAAAGCAAATTGTACTCAGGTCTGGAATTCCAGTCAAAATGCAAAGAATAGCTTCTCCTTCCTCAAAACATCTTTCATACAGACTGATTTCAAGATTAGAGAAGATTATTAAATCATACTACTTTATACCCCCTCATGGAGTAAGTCATAAACTTTCAAGTAGACTTGTTCCTACTCCAGGCTTTAAACCAGTATGCTTTAAAAGCAGTCTTAAAGTGTTTTACACTTGAAGCAAAGACATAGTGTTTATGAATGTTTTCTGCATCAGGGAAGAGAGAGGAAGCTATTCTCACTCTTTTATTTAAGAAACAACTTTGGGGTTTAAATTGGAAGGCTTTGTCATCTTACATCCTCTGTGTAACCCCTGGAGAGAAAAGACTTCACCATTGACTATGCTGCAGCTCAGGGAAATAAGCTGTCTAGTTTAGCTGCCAGTCAAGGCATGAATGAAGGCCTTCCCTTTGGCAGCATTTTTGTAACTAACATAATCATTAACAACTTAATAACAATTAGATAAACTGCCAATGGGCATATTTTGCAAAGTCTATTTTATCTTTTCCCATTTTCCTAATGCGGATTAACTATGAAAATGGAAATATCAGAAAACCTAGAATGACTACTTATTTGTTTATTTAGATAACTTTGGCTCCCAGAGTTTGATTCTTGGTAGGTGATCAATCTGCAGGGAGTAGAAGAGTTGCATGCTCAGCTCAAGTCATAAATGTCATGAAAGGAATGAAAATCCTTCAGAGTTAGATTGAATACTGCAATTCAGAAGACACAGCGAATGTAAATCACATTCATTGCCAATCCAAATGTTTTCTCAGTTAGCTAGACTTTCTCACAGGGAATTTTATTCCTTTTAACAAAAACTGTTACTTAACTGAACTTCCAATATGAGAATAGCAAGTGATAAACTACAACATATAAATAGAAAGATCCACACTAGGATTTCTCAGCAAGAATGTTAAGGAGCAGGTTTGCCACATTTTCTTGAATGTATCTTTTTGGTTCAAAGAACTCAGTTTATTTATATCTGGTGTATAGGATTTGCTTGATCTACACCTAACTGATATTCCTTGCGTGGAGTCAATCATTTAGAACATTGATGGTGGCCCAACATGAACCAGTTTCTATCACTGATGACACTGCAGCCTCTCAAACAATCCAAAACATAAAGAATAGCTGCCATCATGAGTTCCTTGAGTCACCTACAATTACGTTACCTTTCGCAAATATATTGTTAATTTTTACTATTACTATATGGTTAATTACATTTCAAAAACATCACATCATCAGAAGCATCAGAATGATAAAGATATAAAAGTTTTTTAAAGTGCACTATGAAGTAGATGTTAGTGTCGGGTAAGAGAACACAAGGTCAAACTAACGTTGCATATTTAGGAAATTGATCAAGTACGTAGACGATTGTGTCAATTAGAAGATGGAGGCTAATGGACCTTAACATTTAGTTGCTTTTGCTGGCTTATGTTACATTTATTCCATGCCACATAGCGAGTTTGCCAGGCAACTTTTCATCTGTCCCAGGCCATCACCTGACACAGAAGTCTCCAACAAAGGTACTTCAAGTCCTGATTCACTACTAGGCAGGTGGTGACATTTTGTCATCCCAAATTCCACCATGTTCAGGAGGATACAAGCATGAACTTATGTGCTTTTTCTGAATCAGGTTGCTTTCATGTGTCAGGAACTTTAAGTGTAATTTAAGTCAGATTTCTCAATGTGGATTTAATAGCAGTTATGGGGGAGGAAGCAAAACCCTCATGCACTTCTTTGAAAATGGAGTCTGTTAGAGAAAACTCTAAATCAAAGTGTCTGACACATCCTGCCATACATGTGAAATAATCATCTGCCAGGATGCATTAGTAGAGTGATGAATTATGTACCAGCGCCTTCACTGCAGCTAACATTAGAGTCTGATTCTTACTCTGGTTTCATAAATTTTTTGTTACTTCAAGAAAAGAAACAAAACCCCTGCTTTTCCCTCCCCCACAAAACTCCACAAAGGCAAACAAATAAGATGATTTTACAGCTGAGTCTGTTTTTTCACATTTCTTTCAGGAGTTCTCGTTTCAAAACTAGATTGGTGTTTTGATTTTAGATACTGAAACAACTTTTAATTGTAGCTATCTGTACTGAAAGCATTAATTAGTGAGAACAGTGTAGGAAAATGTGTGAAGGCAGTCAAAGTGCCTTTATTTTTAAAATAAATACAGACGAACACATTTCTATGTGAGCTTGTTTCCTTCTCTAAAAGCCCCGGGTTTTTATTGTGAAGTAATTGTGAAACAATTCCATCGAATGGATTTCACAAAAGGGATCTTAATGGAGTAAACACGTTTATTACAGGTCTTTATTCCATGGCAGAGCTCAAAGGCTGAAACTGAGGGCGGGACCCCACTTAGACTATCCACTGTATAAACAAGTAGAAAGGGAAAGTGCTTCCCTGAAGAGCTAATAAAACAAGTTATGAAAGGAGATAACGAGAGATGCCCAAAGCCATATGGAAAATTGGTAGTAGACTAACAGATTAGAAGCCCATTTTTCTCACTGTCCCTGTCAGATTTTTTCTAGTCTCATGGACAGAAGATTATATGGCCATAAAGGTGACCTCAGTAGCCTGAGTTTGGCAGTGTCAGTGTCTGTGCTTTCTGTGATGGAAATGGACACCCCTTCAAATAACCCTGTTGTCTGGGCAAAGCATTTACACCACACACACACACCCCCCGCCTGCGGCAGCCTCAACATACAGCTGGTTTGTCACACTAAAACATAAAAAGTGGATGCAAATATGCACAGAAACACTTTACTGTAAACTGGAGTTCCACCATTGTCCTAGTGACACGAATAATGCATCTTTCTCTCTGCTGTTATCCCACAGACACCTATCTCATAGACATGCAAAAAAGTGAATAATCTCCCTATTGCTGCTGAGTCACTGTCAGTGTAACACTTGCCTACATATTTAATGAATCACAATAATGTGGCACGATGGCAGCACTAGTAGGAGAGCAGAACGTGCTGGGGATAACTGGAGGTGTATGTGTGAAAATAATGCTCCTGGGCGTATTCTTGAAGTGAATGTTTCAACTCTGACATACCTAGGAGAGGATAGTTTATCAGACCAAGGAAAAGTCACCCATCTATTCATTTGGGGGCAGTTGGGGACAGAAATGCAGAAGCAAATTAGGGATAAATACTTCTGATCCAAACTGCAGGTTACACTTGTCTTTTGCAGCATGGAAAAGGGAAGGAGTGAGAGGGAAAACAAGGCAAAACATCAAAGCCATCCTGCTGAATTAGACATTGCTGGAGAATATGCCCCAGGAGAGAGTGCCATGTTTATGAAATAGATTGAGTGACCTGACTATTCTTTGCAGTTTCTAATTTTTGCTAAAAATATATTATATAGACTTCTGTGAAGGAACAGGAAAAGGACATGCTTGGATAACTGGCTTGCCATCCAAATATACTGGGCATATCGCAGTGAACTGGCTGTTTCTGTCAGTTGGTATCAGGCCTGTGTGAGAGGGTTTGCATTGGCTTCTTGGGCAAGAAGGTCCTGTCACCATCATGCACTGTGACTTATTTGGTTTGTCCTGCAAAAAGGGACTGTTTTCACTGCCAATTCTAAGCTATATTATAGCTTTGAAATGCAGAAGAAAAGAATAAAGAAGATATTAATAGAAAAAGTACCTGTATATTCTGCTTTTCCTACTCTCACTGAGAATAGGAGTGTTTTCAAAATCACCTGGCCAGTTTTCACTAGTTTCCCCCAAATTAATGATATTTGACATCTTTCTTTAATTCCAAACATCCGGAGTCAGATTATGAGGTGAAAAATTAGCTTTTTTTTTTTTAAAAAAAAAGTTTTCTTGAATGAAAACTTGAACTCATAGGCCAGAGTAACTTGAAAATCTCAAAGTAGAAGGTATATTCATTTTAAAATCTCCTAATGTGTATGGTAATTGTCCAGTGCTCGAACAGGGCCACTTTGCAATATTTATTTGGACCAAAAGAAAAAAAGTGGAAGCATTCTGCTGGGAGCTCACTGAGGTGATCCTGGATCCTGAACTGAACTTGCAACTGTCCTATATTTGACATTAACACAGTCATTTTACAATTATTTAAAACAGGAATGAGAAAAATACCCAGCTGAACTGTGGGTTTCCAACGTTGCAGTGACCACTTATCTAGTGGAATTTTTCCCATATAGTCTTGTAAACTTTATTGGCTAAGCTGCATTAACATGTAAATGGGGAAATACGTAGCGGTAGTAAATGAAATGTGGGGAGATGTAAATGCATATTTTTTTTGTGAAGCAAACTATTTGTTATTGCAGGTATAAAGCCTGAAAATGCTAAAATAGCCCATATATTTTCCTCTGACAGTCTTGGATTAGTAGAATGACATTCACAACAAGGACATTTTTACTGCTGAACATAAACTTCATGGATTTGGTTGTTTGCAGTACAGCTTTTTTAACAAAACAAAACAGCAAATAAAGCTGTAATTTGGATGCTGTACCAACCAGAGGGTACACTAGATAGGAAAGAAACAGAAGCCACATGGAATGTAAAGGAGAGTTAACCTGTTGAGAGAGTTAACCTGTATTTATAGAGCTTGCCTAGAATTAGTAGTGATGAAATGAGGGAACTTAAACAATTTTACTTTACAATATACCTCTTTACTTAACCAATATTCATATCCCATATATTGTCTTGTATTGGCACTGCCATATCAACAATTTAGCATCTGAGGACAGTGCCTTGCTCCATTTAAATAATAAAAAAAATATTCCTCTCCACCACCCCCAGTAATCCTAAATTCATAGCTTGGAAATATTCCTATTTCCACATTGTCCTATCCCTTTGTAGTACGGGTCTCATATTCTCAGCTTATTTTTCCAAACCTGACTTTTTTTTAAAGGAAGTATTTTAACACTAACTCTCAAATGCCTTGAATTTATAAGGCAGCAAAAGAGCACCATGTCTAAATACAAGGTACAACCCCGGGTACAATGATGCTTCAGAGTTGTCCTCTACTCAGGAGGTCTAGGCTCATTCTCTTTTCAGACAACAGATGTTGCAAAGCTCAGACTCCTAGTAGGCTGCTGGTATAGCCAGACAGGGACTGACAACAAGACGATACATAATAAGTGCACTGCAGAGCATTATAAATTAACGTTAACAGCAGTTCCAAACAGAGGTGACAAGTATGTGTCCCAAGCCTACCTCTACACATTACAAACTTAATATTTACTTTTGAAGTTGAGATAGCCAAAGCTTTGTCTAGCTGCAAGATCCAACACTTCCACCTTAGTTTGGCATCTGCTGATCAGGTAGGTATCTACAGTAGGATTGTCACATCAAACTGATTTTGTATGCCTTGCCTTTCTGACAGTCATCGTCCCCAAACACTTCTCCAAAATTTAATGTAAGCAGACATGTGAAGTCTCACACGTGGGGAGCGAGACTCACATGCCAGGTTTGTGCATTGCTTGATAAGCACTGCAGCACCAGCTTTCCGCTCAGTCTGTGTCGTGGTTTAACCCCAGCCGAAAACTAAGCACCACAGAGTCGCTCACTCTCCGCACCCTCCCTGGTAGGAAGGGGGAAGAATTGGAAGGGTAAGAGAGAGAAAGAAGCTCATGGGTTGAGATAAATACAGTTCAGTAATTAAAAAGAAATAATAATAATGTTTCAAAAAGTAAGGAAAAGGGGAGGAAAAAAAAGAAGATAAAACCCAAGAAAAACAAGTGATGCAAATGAAAGCAATTGCTCACCACCAACCAACCGATGCTCAGTTGGTCCCCTCTGCCAACCTCCCCCCCAGTTTTATTGCTGAACATGATGTCATATGGTGTGGAATATCCCTTTGGTCAGTTGGGGTCAGCTGTCCCAGCTGAGTCCCCTCCCAACTTCTTGTGCACCCCCAGCCTGCTCACTGGTGGGGTGGTGTGAGAAGCAGAAAAGGCCTTGACGCTGTGTAAGCGCTGCTCAGCAGTAACTAAAACATCCCTGTGTTATCAGTGCTATTTTCAGCACAAATCCAAACCAGGCCCATACAAGGTACTATGAAGAAAATTAACCCTATCCCAGCCAAAACCAGTACAGTCTGTGACCCCACACCGCAATTATAACCAGATCCATGCTCTGCTAAGCAGCTGTTTCTGCCATATGACATTGCCCCTGGGGGGGAAGCTGGTCAACAACTGGGAAGAAGGAGTGTGTCTTTTGAGATCCTTTGGGCAGCTGAGCCTGTTGGAAAGCACATGCCCTAGTCTCTACCATGTCATGTGCCATTCTCCCCTTTTCACATAGTTTAACATACCAAGATTAGATCTTGA
>VYZW01024871.1:2393-19915 GCA_013401315.1 Balaeniceps rex | reverse complement strand
TGGTGTGAGAAGCAGAAAAGGCCTTGACGCTGTGTAAGCGCTGCTCAGCAGTAACTAAAACATCCCTGTGTTATCAGTGCTATTTTCAGCACAAATCCAAACCAGGCCCATACAAGGTACTATGAAGAAAATTAACCCTATCCCAGCCAAAACCAGTACAGTCTGTGACCCCACACCGCAATTATAACCAGATCCATGCTCTGCTAAGCAGCTGTTTCTGCCATATGACATTGCCCCTGGGGGGGAAGCTGGTCAACAACTGGGAAGAAGGAGTGTGTCTTTTGAGATCCTTTGGGCAGCTGAGCCTGTTGGAAAGCACATGCCCTAGTCTCTACCATGTCATGTGCCATTCTCCCCTTTTCACATAGTTTAACATACCAAGATTAGATCTTGAGAGAGAGGAACATGAGAGGAGAGGAGAGGAAAGGAGAGGCGAGGCGAGGCGAGGCGAGGCGAGGCGAGGCGAGTGTCAGTCATTTAACTGTCAATTAAAGCTAGTATATAACTTTCTCTGTGCTCTGACCATAAGTCTGGTGGCTGCCATGTTAGCAGGCATTTGGCCCAGTTAAAGCCATTTCAGCCCATTATTAAGAAGAGAGGACCATCTTGTTCTGACCTGGTTATTGGTTATTAGTCCTCCTTGTTCTGCAGGAGTACAGGCCACTTAGATAATTTGTTTTCTTTTGCAGGGAACAGTGTAACTGCTAGGTTTGCCAGGAATATATGATTTTGGAGGAACACTGAGGGTCTTCACCTTTTGACAAACTGAACTGCTGTGAGCTGTCAAACAGGAGTGTGATAAAGTTAGAAGATTAGGAGAAGTTTATTAGATTTCAGTATAAAATTTGGGCTACCTTGATGAAGAAAAGTTGTTGGCAGAAAAAGCAGCAGTTGAAATATATCAAGTGAAAATTGTACCTTTACTGCATTTGACAAAAAAAAATCTGTCTTTTCATTTTAAAGTCTTAGAACTGTTTATGGAGGTTAAGCTGCACGAGAAGAATTTGTTCCCTTTTATTAAAAAAAAAATATTTATATATATTGAGGACAGAAAAACATGTTTCTTCTTAAGTGGCTTTCATGTGTAAATATACAAAATACATGTCAAAAAAGCCATTAAAGGAAAAGAAAATCTCATGTCTATCTCTAGTATAAAGAAATAAAAGTAAGTTTGTTGATAATTAATAAGAGAACCTGGAAACACAGCTGTTTCAAATGGGCAGTAGCTCATATGTTTTCTTTGTGATTCATTTTATGATTCTTGTGTGTTTAGTACTGCTTTTTTACATTTTACCTAATCAAGTAATACTGAATAGTTTTGTGCAATCACAGTTCCTGAAGGATTAAATAGGGGACTGTGCTACAAATTCTAGATAAGCAGACAGTGAAATTAGTAAGAATTATTTAACAGTTAGAAACTTGGGATTGACCTCCTACTGTCTGAAGAAAGGTAGATAATTTACAAAAATATATAGTATGTGCCTGCAGTGGGTTTATCTGAGCATGTTACCAACTGCTTGTACAGCTCCTTGAAGGAAAATCTACCATAATCCTGTGCACATAGAATTAGACTAAACAACATATACTGGATCCTAATATCTCACCTATGTCAGGAAGTCTCAACCATAACTCATGTACCAATGTAGGAGGTGATGGTCATGGTAATACCCTTGGGGCTCCTTCAAGGTTTGCTGAAATTAATGAAAGAAGCTCCACCAGCTTCATGAGATTTGATTTCAAGTGACTGGGTTTAGAGCGCTGAAATTATAAATCATCACAATATAATATTTAATCATTGTATAATTATTTAATTGTCAGTCCTATAATCATTACATGTATACTATGGTGATCAAGGCTAATCTGTGTCCATTCATCCAGTGATATTTTTTACATTAAAATTCAAGAGCATCTATACCTTATATCAAAAAATCCAGTTAACCTGAGAGTGCATTACAGCACTGTAAAATATGAACACCCAAAGTTGTGTAAAAATGCATTTGAGTACAACAGGCAATGCTTGTGTTTGCTCTCAGTCATCTGAGTGACACAAAACCCTGTTTGAAATACAGTGTTCTAGCCCACCACCAAGGTTAATGTGTACGCTCATGCCTCACCAGATTTCTACATGACTGCCTCTACATACTAAATGATAGGTCCTCTGCATTTTCCAGGCATTACAATCAATCACTTCCAGCTCTGCATCTGGCCTCTGTTTTGCAAGCCTGGTCATTCTTGACTATTAGTTGTACTGTGTCTTTATTAAACATACCAGCTATCAACTTCTTAGGTCAAAATAACATTGATAACCATGGTGACAAATTATGATTATTACAGAGACCCAAGAGAGAGAAAAAAACATCTCAGAAAGGTTGTAAGCTACAGTTAATAAAACTTTAATGTTCTTTATGTTCAGTTGTTACCATTTAATCGTTTGGGGGCTGATCCTCATGCTTTTGCCCAATCTCTTCCTGCTACCTGTAATTTCTTTATTACATGGTTTGTTTGGTTTTTTGCTGACCCATACTAGTTGTCTTTAGCGAATAGCAAGGATTGCTGTTTTTAAAGGATCACATTACAATCACAGCAGCTGTTTCCTGAGCCCTGGCTAAGTCCTTTTTTATAATTTGTTCATAGTGGCTCTACACCAGTTCTTGCCTCTGCCACGTTCAGAGAAGTCATGAGTGTTTTAGATCTGGCACTACTATTTACATGGATAAAAAATTCTTGCCTGTGAACAGAATCATTTAGAAAATGAATAAGAAAGGGACACATTCTAAACAAATTCAGATTTTATTTGGAGAGAATATTTTAGGACACCAGAGATATTTTCTGAATTGTAATCATAGTTGAATGCAGCCTTTCACAAGTAACTCACAACTAAGTGAAATGTTCTACTTAAGAAAATCAGGAAAGAATATAGCTGAATTGTACTGCCTAACTCATTAATAAAAATATCACTGGAATATTTGTGGACATGGAGAAGGTTGGGACAAAATAATTCTATTAGTTTTTATTTAGCTGAATTTTCTTTAACACAAGCACTCCCAGAGTTTCAATCAGCAGTAGAGACAAGTGTGATCTCAAAGTCTGTGTGCAGGCCAGCAAACAGAAAGTCCTGTGTGCCAGTCCTGATTCTAACTCTTGGCAGGTAAATTGCCTGTGATTGAGTTAATGGCCACTAATTCAAAAGAGCTATTTCCTCACTTCCCTGGGGTAAATCAGTTAAGAGTTGGGAAGGGTGATTAGTCTGTATTTTATGTGAAGAGTGTTTTGGCTACAAAAATGTTCTGTAAGCAATGGGATTGTTTAATGTGAAAGGAATCACAAGCAGATTTGAATAAATCAGACTCTATATGTAACCAAACTTTTGGTGTCTAAGAAATGTAAACCCTTGAAAATATGAAAAAAGGAATTTCTGTACTTTGGCAGTTGCAAGATGGAGTACTGAGAGACAAAAAATGGTGCTATGATCAGTCAAGGAAAAGTTAGGAAATAAAAGAAAATGTGTGAAAGACATTGCATTAATGAGACACTATCACAAACCGATAAATTATTGGAGAGATTACAGACCTACAGATCTTTTTATTTCAGAATAGCTTTTTTAATACTTATGTGATATAAAACCTATTCAGATGCTTTTGATAGTGCACATTCAATCATGATCAAAATCACCTTAAAGTCAGTTTAGAGGCAATTTCAGGTTTGGGGGGTTTTACTTTTCCACTAGGTGTGATTTTTGCATTTCTTAGCTGAAAACAGTCTCATCAGTTTCCAGTTAATGTCATTCTCCATTTCTCCTGCACCATTCACATCGACATGGTTCCTGGTTGGCAAATACTGCAAAGAAGTATCAATTTTTAAGCTATTATTGCAGAATATTCACAGAAAGAACATTTTGAATTAATAAGCACTAGCGTTTATTTTAGAAATGTGATTCTGGAAGTTATATTATAATATGCAATCAAGGAAAATAAAATGAGGCATTCAAATAATGTAAAGTACCAGGAAATCATGAGCTTATCCTTAAAATAATGAATTATTTGAAATACATAAATATTTAAGTATTGGTTACCTATATTTACCCCTCACGTAGTAAAAAAAAGTCTGGGTCCCACATTTTCGTACTGTTTCAGAGTCATATAGGCTATAAATATGCATTGTTAAAAGAATATTAAAAAGTTACAGTCTAAAATAATAACTTGTATCCATGAGCTTATGTTTTAAAAATGGCAAGTGGTGGGCCTTGCAACACTTACCAGATCTCTGTACAGTTTTAAAGGGTCTCTGAGATTCTCACAAACAAAACAGATCAAGAATTATTCTGTAACTAATCTTCTAGAATTTATTTGTATATATTTTTATAAACAGAGCAAAAGGTTCTCAGGCCTGTTCTTACTGCTAAACTGAGTATGAGAAACTGCCTCTAATTCCCTCCTGACTTATGAATTATTGGAGACTTTCTCCCCATTGCAGCATTAATTCATCTCAATTTGTGTCACTACCTACCATCCATGTAACCATGTCTGTAGCTTTTTTTTTAAATACAAGGCTTATTCCCCACTGTAAAGTAAAGCCTCGTAACTCAGCCGTAATAAAAACTGAAGAAACCCAGACGGTTACAAAGTATCCCCAATTCACTCTTTTAGATAAAATCTTGTATTATTTCTCTTTCAGTGCAGTATTTTCTTTGTAGTCATATTTCAACCAATGCTATCCATATCTTTCCTTGAAAGGAAAAGGAGCCGTTAAGATATAAGGACAAAAAGGAAAGTTTTCCAAAGCCTTTTCTAAAGGAAGTAAAAACAAAGTTAGAAAATTTAGAGCCTGACCCCTTTCTTCTCTTGCACCTCATTAAATCTACCAGGTACCCAAATCCTATATCCACTCTTTCCTAAATGCGAGAGGTGTGCTTCCAACTAACTTGGAAGACAGGTTTCACATACGAAAATTTTCTGATGCAAACAGTTTGCAGACAGATTATCATCTTAAATCTAATAAACAGTGCATGTTTGAGTCTAACCATAGCTTAAGTAATTAGGACAGTCATGGTAAGTTTGATGCCATGGATTCCAGACTGCAGTCCCAGGACAAATTTCCCCTAATGCTCTCCCATCCTCCAGCTTTTTCCATCTCTAGGAGCTTCCTCAGACAGATGTGTATTTCACACATTATTCTATCTTCCCTGAACTTGTCCAGTTTGCTCGAGCCTGTGAATAACCTTGAATACTTTCATGGGCACTCACCTGTTGCATGATGAATCACGTCCTTTGGTTTGTTCTGAAGCAGGCTCCTACTTCATTTGATTCCCCCCCAGATTTTGTGTGTTAGAGAAAGTGACTAATCATTCCCTACCCACCTTATCCATGCCACTCACAATTCTGCAGTTCTTCATTATACAGCCCTCACTCAGCTCTTTTCCTGGCTGAAGAGGCTTTATTTACTGATTCCTTCTTCCTGGTATGGAACCCATTTCATACCTTTCATCTTTCTCTTTGAGGTAACACATTTCTGGACCTCCCTTCTTAAAAAAGATAGGCCAGATTTGAAAAAGGTTGAAAGAATATTTAGGGTGTGGATAAACCATGTATTTGCATAGCAACAAAATGTCCAGAGACTATTGTTTGATACATAAGATTCAGATTTTTTTCTCCAGTTCATCATTTCACATTGATTTCCAGTGGATTTTTATTTACCATTTCACCAGTCCCTTAGTCTCATTTTTTTTTCAATCTGCCCTTGTTCTTATTACTTTGAATAGCTTATTAATACTGGGAAACTTCTTCATCCCATTCCTTTTTCCAGTTCTTTTCATGATTTTGTTGAACTGTGCAGGTCATAGCAGAGATCCCTGAGGAACCCCACCAGTGATTTCCTTCTGTTATGAAAGCTCAGCATTTATTCCTTCCTTTAGATTTCAGTAAAATAGTGATTACATTATTTTAATAATGCTCAGTAATAATGCTGTAACTTACAGCTTGGGCAACCAGGTCTGATTCAGATTGTCTGTTTAGGGCACTTTACTGAATTCTCACTTCCTAGCTGACCCCCCACACTTCCAGCATCAGTCACATGGCCTTTCCTTCTTTCATTGGTTTCATTTGTAATTTTATTTCCTTGGGACGGCACTGACTGGAAAGTACACATCCTATGCCATAGCCAGCAAAAGCATACGAAATATATTTTGGAATATGCTTTCATGTAAGCTAAGTCAGGCAATGTCTGAAAACATATGAACAATGTCAGCTTCTTTGCGGCAAGCTGTCTGGCTTGTCTGGCTAAATGAATGTCAGGCTATCACTGCTGTAAATAAAGTAAGCAGCAGGTAAATACAACAAAATTATACTATATTTTTCAGCTTTCTATTGATGAATCTTGTTCTTTCTCCTTGTAGTTGTCCAGTCTTTATTAAGCAAAGCATAATTGTAATTGTACTTCTGTTTTCCTGGTGATCTTTATTTTTAACTTTGAAAGAAATAAGCAAAACTAAAATACATTGTTATCCTGCTAGAATGCAATTTTCTGTTGCTATGGGCAACAAATCTCTGTTCACCTAATGGGTTGTTTTGCTACAAAGGGGAAAAATATCTCCTGGGGATCAATACAGATTGTGCCCTGTACTGTCACGTGTCTTATGACTAAGAGAAGCAGAGAAGCTTCCAGAGGGTTATGAACTTCAGTTACTGGAGAGGGTTAATTTGTTCTCCATCCTCTTCTTCCCGTCTTGCATTTCCTCAAAATGGGCACATACGTGTTACTTCTTGTACTGCAGCACGTTTTATCACAATGCTGAGTTGTCACAGAAGGTTTTACTGACTGATATATTTTCCTATTATACTGTTTCTCTAAGAAGGATCATAATGAGAACAGAGAATGGCACAATATTAATTCATTTGCATTATAACAATGGGAACAAGAACAGAAAAGCACATTGTCTTCCCATTGCCTTGACAAAGTGATGGGTAGAAGGAGGCCAAAAATAGCCCGAAATGTCCCATGACAACCCAATGAGCAGAATGAGCAACCAGAAATTATGCATTATACTTCATACTGCTCTTGAAAGCCAGCGACGGCAGTGTTGTGAAGAGGTGACATACCAACCACAGTCTATGGTTATGTGACTGAGTGTGACTTACAGCATCTTAGCAACTTATCTCTTCACAGCTGTGCTGCCTTTCTGGCCTTTTGCACATGCTGTTAGCTCTCCCATTTATGAAGCAGGATGTGTTTAGATTTTCTGACAGCAACATAAACTAACTTGCTTTGCCCCACAACCAGAAGGAATTGGGAGCAAGAACTGAGTCAGCTGTGGCATTTCAGCTGATAAGGGGCAACAGCTTCAATCATTAAGATCTCCTTTGCTTGGCTACCAGCAAAATCACAGCTAATATCAACAACTGTATTTGCTTTATCTTTTACAATCACTGAAACAGCCATAGAGGTGTATCTACAAAGGGGCTTGCTGCCATTTTAGTTACCCAGTAGGTAAATCTACATCTTCCTAGTAACTTGGTTTTGTAGCTATAGCCTGTAGTCTGTAATTCCAGAAGGAGGTTTCCAGCTATGAAACCTATGTAGAGGGCAGGTGTGCAAAGGTATAGAAGTTTTTACCTGGGACATCTGAGGGTTCTTTCAAATCAGGGGACTATAGCTTGGGCCACACTGACTCATGCCTTAATGCAGCCATGAAAGTCTGATGTCTTATTGGATGTATAGTGTATGTAACCAATTAAAATATGCTGTAACATTCTGTAGACTGATAAATTATTTTTATTTTAAAATTTGCTTTTTTTCAGTGCAGAAAAATGTATTTGTGGTGTTGCTGTGCTTTTGATAAACCTTCTGGAAGGACTCTCATTTTTTTACCACCACCACTTCTTTGCTCAGGATTCCCCGATGCCTTATTTTCTGAAGACTATTAAAACTATCATCTGTTTATTTTTCACAGTAGTCATGTGATAGAATTCTCATTATTTTTGTTGTATTTATAATTGTTAATACTTCTCTACACAGAGTTAATGGTTAACTGGCTAGTACAGAAAACATAATGGAGGAAATCAATACTAAATCAGGGGAGTAAAAAAACCTGAGTGGCTCACAAAACCTGCAAAGGAAAGCAAACAAAACCTCAGATGACATGATGATGAATGCAGTGTAATAGCAGAGAATAGAAATGGCTTATAGGCCTCTCCCCCTACGCTCCTATTTGCAGTATTAAAATGCTCTGGCATTGCCTCTTGAAACTAGAGCATGCTTCTGCTACAAAGGACAGTGTTCGCAGTGCTAGACTGAAATAGGTACTTAGTAGTGGTTGGGTAGCTGAAAAGCAAGCAGCTCCTATAACCCCTTAAAAGGAATGGTAATTTCTGTCCTGTGTGTGTCCTCATATGAGACCAGCTCCTGAAATACATCCAAGCAGTTCTAATTCTGTTCAGATTATACTTGACCTCAAGGTCAAGGTGCTGGAAACTGGAAGCAAAAGTAATCCAGGCCTGTACAAGCCAAATCTCTCCTCTTTGTCTTACTCCCCTGTCCCAAAATCAGTGACTACAAGGAGTACAACCACCAGCAGACTACAAGAATGCCACACCATCTTGATATTTTCTCAATATTGGAAGAATTCACAAACAGCTATATGTTTCCAGATGTATGTGGGAACAAAGTAGGCTGGAACATGTCATCAATTAAAAATGTCCTCCTTTTCTAGAACCAAAAATGCAGCAATTCACACTTACACCCATATCATTGTCCCAACAACTCAGACACAAAATTACTCTGTCATAGTATAATGAAAACCATTTAAAAATATTTAACAAGCTGAAGTGTAAGCAGTATGAGTGCATGAAAAAAGGTTATTTTTTAAAAGTTTATCAGACTTTCAGGGCACAAGAAGGCAACCATGGAAAGATAAAACTTTTTAGCAAAATCAATATTCATAGCCAACCCCTTCCCATAAGGTTATCACCTGTGACAAAATGTTGCATCACAACTTTCAAGTTTTTAGCAACTTAGTTCTTTTGTGGCTGTTGATAAAGCAAGAAAGATCATAATTCTTTAGACTTTCAAGAATCCCTGTGATAGGTAGATACTACTGCTTAGAATACAATGCAGTAAACATGGATGTTCCAGTAACAGAAGTGGTTTCCTGTCACAGAAAACTGCACTCATTGATTTTCACCAAGATTCGATTGAGAACCAAAGCCTCTGTTGAAAGGAAACAGTATTGTTAAATTGCTTAGACTTTTTAAAACTTAGACAGAAGAGTACTTTTTTCTGTTAGACTTAACATTACATATGGACCTCTACAGTGGAATAAACAGAAGATGCCCATAAATATTCTTGCAACGCCAGACCATGCTAGGCATTCTGGTTTTGGTTTAATCTTTTGGTTTAATCTCCATTTGACTCCTCACATCAGCAGCACATAACTATTCTTTCAAAAAAATACTCCCCTTAAACTTCTCAGATGCCAGAGAACAAGAAAAGTTAGTCATACGTATTGAAAACTAAATCTATCAGGAATGATGAGGGGTGGTTTGTGGTTTTTTTTTTTTCCCCAAAAGATGCATTTTATTATCTTTTATCATCTCAGAAGTACAAAAATGAATTAACAGCCTAAGTATGTTCACTTCCAGTGAGTCTCTGAAGTGTGTGAAGGAGCAGGACAATGCTCCCCGCTGCCAAGTACAGCAGGTACAGAACTAGGTGCTCCAAGGGCTCATTGCCAATATAAAGAGTTGCTGGATTTTCATCTTAGCCCTACCTCACAGCCCTATCAACTCCACATGTGTTATATGGATGTAGGAACTTTTTGTAGAGCTTCACTGTAGAGCACGATTCTTTAGTACATCACATGTTCACTCTAAGGCTTTTGCATAGAAGGAATTCAAAGCTATTTCACTTCATGCATTAAATATGAGACCTGTGATTCTTGCTTCACAAAAATCCCAGAAACTCACCAAAGTTTTGACAGTTCAGCTGTGTAATGTTCCTTATGTTCCTGTGTGTGCTTCTTACACCTTTAGCAGTGAGGATGACTCACCACCCAAACACAGCTGGAGTGAGACGAACAGTTACAGCCAGGGGACAAAAATCAGGTTTTCATCCTGCCCAGCTGCAGGGCTGTTCTGTGCTCACATGGTATGCACAGCTACTTGGCAGGGCTTTTAACATGGCACGTGGCTGTGCCAGGCATAACAGATCGTGACACACTGTCACATTAAAGCTCATGACCTGTATAGCAATGTCTGTGTCAGGGACCTGAATGCAGAGACCATCTCTGCACCCTCTCCCCCTGCCAGAGGTTTGGTTGCTGGTGTTGGAGGTCAGCTCTGATACGGTGCAGCCGTGTAACTTTGCTGACTTGTTTAAGAAAGAGATCCTTTTGCTCTTTGTTCGGGAGCTGCATCTAAGCTCAGGCCCTTGCCTGGTCCTTTCCTGACCTATACCGCAAACATGCCTTGGACTTGCTGAGTCCACAGGCTTGACTTCCCAGCCAGACCTTGGACTTGCCTAATTGCTATCGACTTGTCTGATCATCTGGACTCTGGGCTGAGCCCGGCTGCTATCCCCAGCCTGCCCAGCTCACCTCACTCAGGGGAAGTGGCACTGGCCTTGGTCGGTGAGGCCACTGCCCTCCCAGTGAAGGTAGCATGTCCCCATCCCTTGCTGCTCCTTGGCAGTCTGGCCTCTGCCATGTTCTCTTCAAATTTGCAAGAAAAAAATAAGAAAAAAATATAGGAAAAATCTTTTGAAATTACACACTGAGCCATCTGCACTGGCGTTAACAGGAACCTGAAATTAGGACTGAAGTCCCACTGTGCTATACTATTTGTCCAAGGTAGCAAATAACTTCATAAAAGAGTGGTTTAAATCCTCTTTAGTTTCTATCTACTTTTTCCTGCCCCATGATGACTTATTAGCTAATGCACGGAGGTTATGGAGTAAGTTTGAGGTAAGGTGACACCTTCTGGAAAATGTCCCCAAATTATCAGGAACAGCTAAAAAAATACTATATGTATGTATTTAAGCTTTTCATTATGCTTTTTTTTTAGAAAGAGAGAGTGACTTTGGCTTTTCATCTGTATCTTGAAAGTATTAATGACATATCAGAGGTCTTGCTATGAAGTGATAAAATGAAGTTATCAGTTTAAATACTTTGAAGCATTTCTAGAATCAACGTTGACTTAGAAGGTGAAAGCTGAATCTCTGTTCCAAATCTAATCCAACAAAATACGACTTTTTCTTCCATGAAAATCAAAAGGAAGATTATGATGGGCAGTATAGTATGAGTGTACATGTATGCAGGTATGAACTTTTCCTCATTAAGGAGTGGTCATATATTTTATGTATTCATTTGCACAACTTTTTAAGTCCTAGTCTTGCCAAAGAGATCTAAATCCTACAAGGGCCCTGTCACAGCTCTCGGTGAGATGGCCAGGCTCACTAAATCATGCATGCAGAGGGTTAGGTACCTGAGCAAAGGAAGCCAGAGACCAATTCAACAGAGATACACCTTAAGGAGCAAGTGGGAAATGGAGAAGAGAGTAGCCTAAGACCTGACCCCAAAGATAGATGCATTGTTACGTTGTTCAAGAAGCCACCATCTATTCCACTTTTCTGATTATAAGAAAATGTCCCCAATACCGGGGAGCTGATGAGTCAGCAAGGAGGCCTTGCTCAAGGGTCAAATAAGGCATCTGTAAAGCATAGAATAACTTCCCCTATTTTACTACCTGCCTGGGATGGCAAATTCTCCATCACTCACCTGGGGAAATGACTAACTCATAGCAAAAGGGACCAAACTGTTCATTAGTATAATAAGGAATGTCAGCACAGCTTCTTCACTTTTTTTTTTTTTGTTACCTTGACCTGGATGGAGAAGCTTCAAAGACTTGTTTGGCAAAAATCCTCCAGACCAGTTAAGCTCAGCCAGGCACAGAAGTAAGTGAACTGAGAAATAAATTTATTACTATGATCAATGGTACAGTGATTCCAGTTCAAGGATTAAGTATTCCTCCCTGCAGTTTGTATGGAGGGAATGAGTTTGTCTATCTGACAAGGAGTTTGGCATTTTCAGGAACTCGGGCTAAGATGGATTCCTTTCTAATTGCTGAGAGAGATGGCAATGAATATTTATGCTTTGTCGCAGCATGACTGGTTGGTTTGAAAAGGAATTAATGTTAATTCTTTGACCCAAATACCTGCTAGGACACGAGACCTGAACACGCAGCGTTACACACCAAAAATGTGTACCTTTAAGCCTCAGGCAGACTATACTTCCTTTCAACTCTTTTTTTTCTCTCTGAAATGGATGGGGTTAGCTTTTTTCTTCCCACAAGAGTACCTGCATTTGGATACTTGAATTTGAACCACTTCCAGGCCTGAAGTTCAGATACTCATCCCTATAAATGCTAAATTTAAAGAAGCAAAGGAAGAAGCAGCATGGTAAAGGCAGCATCTTTCCATGATCCACGGGCTCTTTGAGAGGTGATCAGGGGGAGGCCAGGTGATCTGCAGAACATGCACGTCACTGTTTCTCATCCACAAGGCAGAGACTTCCACATGAAATGGGAAAGTTTTTCATTCATTTAGGGGAACTGTGTTCTTCATATCTAATCACATCCTCGCGCACGGATCTTAGCATTTCCACTCATTAATAATGACTCCAAGTAGCTGTGCCTCAGCAGTTGCACAGCATGGATCACTGCATCATCCAGCCAGAGTTTGGAATAGATATCCTACTTTCCATCTTAATTCTGAGCAAATGTAGCAACACCATTAGGTTGATTTTCACTGGTTAGTTACCAAACTTCTAGGGTTCTTCCCACCTTTTGGTGTTTGATAGTAGATTTTAAAAAAAGGAAGATTGTCAGGACATTCTTTCTTTGCAGCAGTAGCTTCCAAGATATTTTTGAAGATTTTGGAATGGAGTATAGACTATAGACTAACCCAATATTTTACATGCCATTTATAACTTTCAGCACAGGCTGTTGGGTTTGTTTTTAATTAAAAAATATTTTTTAAAATTGCCATTTATCATAATCATGGCTTTCATATAAAAGAACTATCCTCAGCACAGAAGATACAACCTAATGCATGTTATTCTTATTCAGATTAATTTAAACTACAGACAGTTCTGTTCATTGATTTGCTTTTTGTTTAATGGCTGATAAAAATGATACATATTCTGGAGTTATCCATAAAAATTACTGGCTTTCTTCAGATACCTTGCGGAGATTTATTAGGACCCCTCTCTACAAATATATTTTTTTCTCTCATATATTTATATATGGATATATTAATATATAACTATATATAAAACTATATTCTTGTATTTATTTATATATTTATACATATACAAATATAAGTCTGTGTATATATAATGTCTTCCTTAAATAATCTTCAAACTGTTACATATATATATGTTATGTATTTCTTTTCCTTCGAGAAAGGAAATATTCCTTAGACCATGTAGAATGAGGGAAAATCTCACAGCAGCATTTTATGGTAGCTGTTGTTCACCTCACTTCCGAAAATTTGTTAAGGTGATGATTATAGCATGAATGAAACTCCCTCCCCTTCCTCTTTCATAGGCTGCTACAGTACTAATAACTCAAGAGCATATTCTTTCACATTAAGGTTACTAATTAGTTTAAAATCCCCCAATTTAGGTAAAAAATGTAAGAGTACCGACTTCATTTTGCTTATTTCATCTTCCCAACATCCATTTGCTGGGAATACTGTACTGAAAGGCAAAAGATTCTTCTTTGCTCAGTACAAGAAATTTTGACTTCTGGTAGTTTTGCAGTTTAAAGAGAGGGATAAAGTGTTGTATTTCAGAGCAATATAAAATTTTCAACCTATAGAAGACGGGAATGAAGCAGATTTTTTGTACCTCCTTTATTTACCAAGCAAAACCTGTCCCTGTGGAGCTAGTATATTCTTTCATTGATGGACAGGTGCTTTGAGCTTGCATGGCCGTTGCTACTTCCTAAGGCAATTTTTGGTCTGGCAATCCATTTATGACACTGTTGAATTTAACCAGTGACAGTTTTGAAAACTCAAATTATGAACTGTAGAGATTAAACCAACTTCCTTCTTTTTTTCAAATGAAAGATAATAATGTTTGGTACATCTTCACTATATAAAACTATTTCCAAATAGACTATGCATAATTCTACAGCCCTTCTTAAAAATAAGGTTGGTTTCGTAAGCACTGGATTACCACTTTGCTTTCCTAAGATGCAGATGCTGATCAAGGAGTAAATTGCACACCACAGGAGGCAGTTCATCAGTTTCATGTTTCTGTCCCTTCAGGATTTTGGGGTGAATGCCATCCCATCCTGGAAATTTGTTACTCTTCCTTGTACCCATTTCTTCCAAAATCTCTTATACTGACACTTCTATTAGGGACAGTTCTTCAGCTTGTCCTATGAGGAAGGTATACAAACCTTGTTTAGGAAACTCTCTAACCCCTGTTTAGTGAACAGAACATAAAATAAATTTGATTTAGCTGTTTTCCTTATCCTCCTTGAATGCTTCTTTTATGGTTATCATCTATCAGCCATGTGAATTCTCTAGCAGGTTTCTTTCTCTGATATATTTGAAAATTTTCATTATTAGTTTTCATGCCTCTAGCAAGTTTCTCCTTAAAATAATTTATTCTTTTTTTCTTATTCTAGGTTATCTCATTGCAGTTTTATATTTAACTTGACATTTTATCCTCTTTTGTGCTTTTGTTTTACAAAGCCTCCCTTTTTGGAAAGATGACTTCTTGTTTCTAATACTTATTTTCTTTGCCATTTAGCCATGATAGTCCTTTTTTCATGTGTGTGTTCCTCATACATTTTGTTTCTTTCCTTCTGATTAGTGGTATATTTTTAAATTTAAGCATCTAATAAGACAATTTTAACCAATCCTTGCTTGGAAGTGTTTTATACTGTCAGCAGCTCTTTTAATTTTGTTCTCACTTTCTTCATCTTGTATGTATGGATTCCCCTTTTAAAGAAGGTGTATCCTCCACAAGGATGTCAAATTTCACTACCGTATGGCTCCCATTACTCAAATATGAAATTGCTGAATTATTGCAACTTCAGTCTTCTGTCCTGAACCAAGATGCTATTGATGTAAAAGTCAGTTGGTCCCTTGTGAATACACTAGCTACTCCAATAGTTATCAAAGGTGTTTTAAATTGTAGCTTATACACCATGTTCTACATGTTCACTTTGATTATGGAGGGTTAACTGAAGATTCACACTATTCTTGTTTTTCTTCACAATTTTTGTAATGTTTTTCATCATTTTCAGAGCATAGCCCTCCTTTTATGATTTGGGCCATGTATAACTCTGCTATTACATTCTTTCTAATTCAACCAGGAATNACAGTGTGATGATTATTTTCTTTCTCTCAAGTTTCCAACCAGCATATTAAATATATATTCATGTCTTATAAATATATATTATTTATCATAAATATGTATTATTCAAAACTGGGTATTTTAATCTTCCAGAATTTTGTAAAAGTATAATCTAGCTGCTTATTTTGATTTCCCCATTTAATTGAATTTTATTTGTTTAGCTTTTACTTCCCCTCTTGCCTAAATTTTGTTCATTGCTGTTGTATCCTTTTTTCTAAAAATCCTCTTAAGGAATGAATGATCTCAAACTATTTTTTCTTTTTTTTCTTTTTTTTCTTTTTTTTTTCTTTATTGATGTTCAGTTCTAAAACTTCTTTACAAAAAATAAGTGCCAGACAACTTAACATATTTTTCTTCAGATTCCGTATTTCTTGAAGAGCTTTAACTTTTTTTTAACCTAAACCATTTCTCTTTATGTGAGTGGATTCTGTCTGACTGCCTGTCTGTATATCCCTGTGCTTAGAATGAAAGATATTTTGGAGAACACTGTCCAAGAAGTTCTGATCCAAAGCCTCCAGCCAAAAGTCTACATGTACCATCAGGACCCTCTCTCCCACTGCTACATGCCTTGTTGGTATCCTCATGAACCACTGACCACTGGCTCCTCTTCAGCACTCTCTGAAAAGCTTCTTCACTATCTTATGGCTGCTTTGCACTCAATGGACTCTAGAATCAGAACTCACCCCTGTATACGCTTTGTAACCTATATACCAGCTCTCCATCCTCTCTTTACTTAATCTTAAGCCTCTCAAACACAGATCTGATAGAGGCAGCAGGAACATAGCTATAGCTTGTTCTTTGGCACCTTTATTACATATTTCTCCCTCTTCATACGAATGCCATCTGGGGCCTTGTGTACCTTCATGCTCACATTTTAAGCACTGCAAAACGTATTGCATGTACACATTTGGGTTGGTTATGAGAGTAGAGAGTAAACAGTACTTAACATGAAATCACCTATGGATTCCAGCTGTTCCTGGAGTTTGTCAGCTGCAAGAACCATTTTTCATGCCCTAGCAACAGATTGTAAATAACTGTAAGACAAGAAATTATTTCACTGGAAAGGTGAGACGGCTGCAGACCAGTTGTCAGAGGTAAAAGATTTTGGAGCAAGCTGTGTAAGAATCAGACCAGAGGACACTGAACCTGGTAAGAGGAGGTGGAAACTGGCAGACCAAGTGTCCCATTTTGTGGATTTTCAGCTGGTGGGGTAAGGGTAGACTTGTACCCTGTTTACTGAGCCTAAATGTGTGATATATTGCATTTTAAATATATCTGTATAAAGTTCGAATTCTGAACGCTTTAGTCCTTTGTCTTCCTCTACTTCCAGTCCAAGCTGGAAACACATTCCTTTGTGTTTAGTTGCTCATAAATTTCAGCTGTTCCTGACAGATACAAATACGACTTTTCATGCAACATCTTTAGGTCTTTAAGTGTTTTTAAGACAAAAAGTTATTTGAAAGCTGTGCAATCTGATTCTTATGTAGGTTTGTTATGTTTTAACTGTATAAATAAAGTGTAAAGGAGCCGTATAACAGAAGGCTTTCAGAATTCTCAGTTTCTGGACTTACCATTGCCCAGAAGTTGGAGTTTTTGCATCTCTTAATGAAGCTATTTAGGGTGCCCAGTTAACGCACCAATGAGAGCAGCCAGGCCAGTTCAACCAAGTGTTAGATACTTCTACTTATTTAGAGAAATTATAATGTCTTAGTCTTAGTTTGTACTGGAGGGAACACCACGTAGGTTCTGGTTGTCAGAATCAGGACCAGAATGAATGGGTTCCCCACTACTTTAGTTTTTATGAAGTGTTCACATTTATGCAAACCACATATATATTCCACACTACTATTTGCTAAGAGGTGTATTTTGTGTGTACATTGCACATGTTTACGTGACTGTAAAGCCTCAGATATGTGTCTCATTCATAAATGGAGGGCAATACATGGAAATAATTGAAATAATTCCGGAAAAAAAATAGCTCTTAAATAAATTTAGGACTTTTTAAAAAATAAATTGTTTCTGATGCAACTGAGTATGTAAAATGGTCATGGATGCTTTTTGCAACAGCAAATCCAGCTTATGCATCAGTTGTCCATCCTAGTTTTTT
>VYZW01024869.1:5571-16812 GCA_013401315.1 Balaeniceps rex | reverse complement strand
GACAACATTTCTCAGTAATTTAGTCACTATGCATCTTTTATGAACCTGATGCCTTACACCAGGCTGGGCTGAGGTCCAAAAATCAAGCAGCACGCTGTTAAGGAAGGGGCATGGAGGCAGTGGTACTAGAAGCAACAAGGAAGAGACCATGAAGACACTCAGACTTGCCAAGAAAAACCCAAATCAAAACAAAAAGCACCATACAGGAAGGCGGCATTACCCTTACACTCTGTATTTCTTATATGTGTTTTCTAAGCACCCGCTGCTGGTCACTGCTGGGGACAGGATACTTGCTTCAACTGCCCTTTGGTATAGGAAGTTTTTATGTCCTTCAATATTGTAAAATGAAATATCACATTATATCTCAGGAATCATCAGTCTTACAAACTTAAAAACAGAACTCTGTGCAAGGTCTCCAGTAACTTATGAGTAACTCCAAAATGGAAATCAAAAAATCTTGTTTGAATTAAGTCTTGCATACAATAAACATAAGTATTATTTTTCTGAATCAATTATTTTTCTGATCATCATGATACAGACCTTACACTTCACTGCCATTACCTAAAAGGCCTACAAAACATTCATATCACCTTTTCTGGTTTGCCTTTGGAACTACATAGTGTAAGATAAAACAGTACCAAACATGAAAACAATTACCGAATGCATGCAATATAAGAAAACATGATCTGTAGGACATTGCTGCTAAGAGTGCATAAGTCTTCTACTAATCACGGACAGCAAATATTTGCATTTCAGCTCATTTCTAATTATATTTACATACATATATCAAATGGTGACATTTTTATGGTGCTGAAAGTTACATCACAATTTCACTTTTCTGGAAACAACCCACTCACAATTTCCTTACTACTAAACATATAAACACAATTAACCATTAAGACATGATGACATTTGAGGAAAACTCAAATAATCCAGATAAAAAATAATAATCTGATTTCAAAGAGAATGTTTATATCATTTTAAGTTATGAGCAGCAAATAAATCAATCTACTTCTCCTCCAGTGTCTTTCAGATGTACTTTTATGGAAAACAAAATGTGCAAGAAGAACGTTCTTTTAATGAAAGATGAAACTGTAGAGCTGTGCGATTTTTCATGGATGCCTGCCAGTACCTGTCTCCTCTGCCTCTACTGTTTTCAGGGTTGCTGGAGATGCACAAACACATTTTTCTCTCTCACCGAGGCTACGTATTCTCTGAAATACCCTCTCAAAATTAATAAATCCCCCTTGCATCCATCTACTGTTCTTGTGTGGGAGAGTTACACTATTCTTTGTAAGAGTTAGTATTAATAATATCTATTGTACATTACTGTTGCGTTTACTTTAGTGCTAGCTTGCATTTCCCTGTATTGAATTTTAAGAGATGCTGCAAACACCAGAGGCTCTTTGCCTGTCCTGTCCACTCCACAAGCTGCTACCAACATTCCACCCCTGTCTACTCAAAGACCTCACTGAGCTTTCTCCACTTCATAGGTTTTACATCCATTATGTCCTGGCCTTTGTGCAGACACAAAGACATAAATACTCTGTGTAATACAAATACTGTACTTGTACTAGTCTGATGATTGCTATGTGATCTGCCATGGTCAATGTATCAATATACTGGATTATCAGACTCCCTGTGTTGGTAAATTTTTTTTTTTTCCATTCTATTTGCCTTAATGATGACAAAGAATATACGGAATGTTTTGTACTTGATGACATGTGTACTAAGGATTTAGCATATGAATGTGTATTAGAACACAGTGCAGCTGTGTTATACTGCCATTTAAGTTCCTGCTTTTATGATAAAAACAGTTCCTTGGAATATTTTACTTTGCTTAGCAGAGTCAATCATGCCAAGGGAAAGCCAGTTCTAATATTAAACTTTGTTATTTCTGATTTTGACAATTAGACAGTTGGTCAAGTTTACACTTACATAACCAGACATCAATAAAGAGTGGTCAATACAAAATTTCAGAGTCTCACAAATGTAATTACCATGCTTATTTTTCAGTCTAAAATTACAGAAAACTGCTTCTACAGAAGTATGTTTCAGTGAGAAAGAGTGAGTAGTTAAATACCAGTGCCTTAATACAAGAAGCAAATGTAAAAGCACTGCACTGCTGAGTTAGAGGGAAGAATTTAAGAGTACAACAATAAGCAAAACTACAAAGGGGAAACATGTAAAACTGCTTTTTGCCATCATATATGAGTGTATGTATGGATTTTAACTAGATGCATTTTAACTGAGTTGGCAGTCAACTGAAAACAACTTTTAGAAAGAAACAATTAAATTCTTAACATTTGATGGAAAGTATATGTTTGCACTACTTAAATCTGTAAAATGCACTAGAGTCAGGGAAAGAAAAAAAAATCATTACAAAAGTATACCTTTAATGTTTCAATTTCTTCTTTGTGTTCCCTCTTTAAATGCAAAATGGCAGCTTGGTACTCTGTAAAAATAAAAAAAGTACATTCCATTAGAGTCAAAAAACAATGTGCCATCTTCAGCATAGCATATTTCATACAACACCACCGGGTCCAGAATGCAGCTGTAGGCTCTCAAATAAAAGACCTTTTACCATGGTGATGGAAAAGAAAATCTGAACACAGTAATTAGCATTATTTTCTAAGACCACATGACCAGATTTTCCATGGTGGTTCTGAGAGCAGAGGATAAAGCAGAGAGGTCTTCCATGCTGAGACACGGGGGGCGGGGGGAGATAGGTCAGACTGTAGTAACAAGAGGCAACTTTAGTTTTCTTAGCTTTGCAGATAAATGTAGAGCTGATAGGATATTATGACATACACATGCATGCACACACACACACCTGAATTCTAAAAAAACATGCATTAAATACAATGATTTAAACTGAACTGTAAACATACAATCTCCATACATAGGCAAATTGGATAAAAGAGCAATCACAAATACAAATGAAGACCTGGAAAAGTACCCAATAGCAAGAGACACAAAGAATTCTTTGTCTTAATTCTATCAGATTAGGATTAATTACAGGGCTTAAGAACCTTCACAGGGTACTAAATCCATTTAGTGAGAATGTAACAAAAGGTATAACAAAATTGAAAGCATGAAACTTAAAGCCAGATAAATTTAAATCAGCAATGAAAAAATGAGGAGGCTGGGCATTGATTACACAGGTTTAGTAATGGTTGAAATGTCAAGGTGTAGATTTACCAAACGGACCCCTAGAACCTGGGTCTCATACTATGGTTTCCCTCAATCCATACCATGGCTACATTTGGCCAAACGAAGAAAGAGAAGACCTTTCATTACAGCTGTGTAATGATTTAAGAGAAGCCCGTCTTCTGTAAGACATTGGCCTAGAAGCTACATCTTAGACCATCAAAGCCCCACTTCTATCTGCTTCCAAATCAAAATTGATCCAAAAGTGTATTTCCAGGTCCCTGGCTTGGCTTCTGCTTCCTTGACTAAAAAAGGAATCAAATCCTAATTTAAACAAGGATTGAAAATAGTCCAAAGACTTTAAATTTTACTGTCAATGTCCTCTAACACTAAGGGGTTTGTATGGTCTCTGGAATGGTAGAACCAATAAAATAGCATTAGAACATCAAAGCATGGACCAAAGCACCAGATCAGTAAAATATTCCAGTGCTTAAGGTGCTTTTTTCTTTTTTTTTTTTTTTCCCCTTCTTTCTTTCTTTTTTCTCTGAAGAGCACATGGAGGAAAGAGAAAAGGAAAGATAACCTGGTCATCACCCCGAAATCTGTATGACGTGGAAGCTTTTAATGCAAAGCTATTTTTTCCAAATGCAGGTGAAGCTATATACAAGCAGCTGAATTGATACACAAAGTCAAAAGGAAAAGGGATTGATATTTTACAAGACACAAAATAAAAATCTTGGGTGATTCCAACTAGTAATAGTAATCTTCCTTCCTCTCTAATGGGTCTCTACTTACAGCTTTCCAGCATGGGAAAATTGCCTGACTGCTCTGCTGGAATCACAACTGGTTAAGTCTACGGACTTTTACATTTTCTGCTGTTAATTCCTTTGACTGGTTGATATTCCCTCTGGACACAGGCTCTGCTTATCCATTCACCTAAACAGGACTTCAGAAAACAGCTGCCTCAGGTCTCCAGAAAAAGTTGTGACCCTTCTGGCACCTCAGCTGGTTAAGCGCTCACTCAGTTTGCAGGGCATGAACGTTATGAACATCCTGACTTGAAGTTTAGCTCTTTAAGGTCACATGATAACTGAAGCAAACAACAGGCTTTGAAAATGCTGCTAACAATCAGTTCTTAGTTTGGCTAACAGAAGGATACAGATCTACAGATCTATCTTAACAAAAGATCTACTTTCTATGTGGGATTGCCCAATGCTTAACATTCTTTGGGATCTGGGTAAGGAAGTCATAGTTCACATATGCTGACATAGACCTGCACTGGCACCGAAAGCAGATTTTTCACTATGTCTACCCATTCCCAACCCTCTGTTGCTTATTTTCTTATCTTGGCACAAATGTTTGTGCAGTCAGAGAATGATGGAAGAACCCCCATGGATGAAACCTAACGCAGCACAAAAAGTTAAAGAATTTTTTTAAAATTAAGTATATGTCATTTTTGTGACAGACATTTTGCAAGATACCATCATTTTAAGTTATTTGAGTAGGCACGTGTTTTTCATTACTTCTAGCTGAAAGCTCTGAAATAAATTCTAGAGATTGCTTTGTTTAATCTTTGTTCTAAAGCAGAGGTAAGATAGAGAGTAGCAATTCTTTTATGGTTTAGTTATTCTTTAAAAATATGCTTAGAAAGTACTAGATTATAAGAATTAATAAACCTAATTCATTACTTAAAACACTGCTACTGCATAAAAACAAGTGTATCATAAATTGATATATTGTAACATATTTAATAGATTTTCTACTATGCAATAAACTGACATTCTACAGCATAAGCTTCTTTTGTTTATTTCTACCATTATATTTCTTTTTTAACTAGAAAAAACTATCTATTGGATAGAAGCTGACAACCAGCAAAGTACCTTTTCAATCCTTTATACACAAAAACACTTATTTTTGTGTATAAATTATTATAATGAAAAAGAAATCAGATCACAATTATAGTTTTGTATAATACAGAGTAACTCATGTCCATTCCTTTCATGTTTTTTGTGAAGTCACCTTAATTTGGTATAATTCTGCATGGATAGTTAACATCCCAAGAAAATATCCTGCACACAGAGATGGTAATCTCAACCACTAAAACACTGAAGAATTTGACTAGAAAGAATAATCACATCCATATAATTCCAAAAATCAGTTTCTGAACATACTGGCAACAGAATAATGAAGTTTAATTATGCAATGGTGTTGGGATGCTGCTTAGAATGGTAAAATCCCAACAGCAAAGTAAACAATAATGACATGTTAATGGAAGGAACTGTACTGCAAACAAAATACAGGTCAGGCTTTATAAACTACTGAGTTCTTAAATTCCATTTAACTCACAAAACAGATTCATCTAGACTACCAAAACAATCCAGAGATACTGTAAACTCTGAATTATCAATGAGCAATTTGTCTAGGTTACAAATTAACTATGCCAGAGTTTAAGAAGTCTGATACGGCTCTGTGTGTAGCCAGCCTGATTCTCACATAATAACTGTAACTCATCCAGCCTTATCAGTTAAGACACAGGAACATATGTGGATAGCTCTCAGAGCCAGCTGAGATATAAGGTTGCAACTGAACTGTATGACCCACTTCTTGATGCTGCAATGCCTTAAGGACCTTCAAGACCAACATGGAAATAAAGCTTCTAATCACAGAACCACAGAACGGCTGAGGTTGGAAGGGGTGTCTGGAGGTCAGCTGGTCCAAGCCCCCACCCAGAGCTGGTTGCCCAGGACCATGTCCAGACAGCTTTTGAATGCTTCCACGAACCTCCATCCTCCTCATCCTCTCTGGGCAGCCTGTGCCAGTGCTCAGTCGCCCTCACAGTGAAAAAGTGTTTGCTGATGTTTAGGCGGACCCTTTTGTGTTTCAATGTGTGCTCACACTGGTCAGGTCACCGGGCACCACTGAAAAGAGCCTGGTTCCCTCTTCTTTACACCCTACTTTTTAGGTCCAAGCTGACCTTGTGTCACAAGGTGACTCTTTACTGTATTGCATGCCAGCACATCCCCTAGTTTGTGTAATGTCGGGGGGGATGTATTTTCTGAGGTTTTAAAGTCTTTCATTAAGCTGGATAACAGAAGGCTGATTGTACGAACATCCTGTTGTACTGGCCTGGTCTCCAAACAGCCTGCCGAGAAGGCAGTGGCTGTAGGGCATAAACAAGTTAGCTATCCCTAACGCAGATATTACTCTGAAGGGCTTTTGAAGCAAACAAATCGGATACAAATCAGATGGCAAGTGCTCCTATCCTGAAAAATGACCACAAGCAAATCAGGATTTCATTATTGAGAAAACAATTAAAAATGTTAATCCTTTACATAAGGCAAACAAGCAAAAAAGTAAACAATCTCACTGCATAGATTCAGCTCCAACCAGCTCTAACTCTTCATTTTCATTTACTGCTTCTAATTTACTACTTTTTCCTTTGTTTTGAGAGGACTCCATCCCAAGAAAAATTTAATAAATGACAGAGTTTGTTGCCTATTCAGACGTGCTCTTTGCTTATGCAACTTCATGCTTCCTTCAGTCAATAATTATAACCCACTGCAGCACAGCAAACTTTCATAAAACTGGATATTTTTTCTAAGATAGTAAGATAAAGCAGATATACATTATAAAGTATTAAATAAATACAAATATTGGTTACATCTGCTGGCAGTTAGCAATGTATTTTAAAATACCAGGTTAGTGAAAAATGTTTCACTAGTCTTGAAGTAACATGAAAGTTGGCAAAGTACACAGGAAGCTGGATAGAGGCCTCGGTGAAAACTAAAGATATACAGTGACACGACAGTGCAAGGTTTCCCTTTTCTATGTTGTTGTTGGAAAAATAAATCAGTTAGTAATTGTAAAAAAAAAAAAAAAAAATAACTCCTTACTGTGAAACTTAAATTTCCATTTACTCCCCCGTTTTGCTGTAGTCGGTAGATAAAACAGGTATCTAACGCAGTCTTGCTAATCGTACAGATTTATCAGCTAGATCAAAACTCTACTTGGACCTCATTATCATGAGAGCAATAATGATGACAAAATGACCCTTCCCTCCACCACCACTACCACTTTTCTGCACTTTCATCCTTTACATTCATACTTTCTGCCTCTGGGACTTGCCATACGGATTTTGCATCCAACGCACAACTTACACTAACATTAAGCCGCGAAGATCCTCTTTTCACATAGAAGCAGGACAAAGAGATGCCTGTGGTCTAGATCAAATCACTTTTCCAAGTTCTGAGTTCTATCCAGATC
Source organism: Balaeniceps rex (assembly GCA_013401315.1). Taxonomy (NCBI): domain Eukaryota; kingdom Metazoa; phylum Chordata; class Aves; order Pelecaniformes; family Balaenicipitidae; genus Balaeniceps; species Balaeniceps rex. The sequence continues at coordinate 9,399 of VYZW01024869.1, read as the reverse complement.
ACTTTCAGGGGAATAGTTATTATCCAATGAAGGTACCTGGGGGTTATCCAGTCAATCAGATTTTACAGAAAAGCTGCACTAAGGCATAATAGGGGAAAAAACAGCTACATAAGTAAAAGAAAATATCTAGTTTGGGAAGATAAGCTCATTGTAAACCATTAAAGCAGCAGAATGCTGGAAGAAGGAGCTGAAGTTCTTACTAGAAACTGATTCAGTTTCCAGAAGACACTCCAAAGCACAGTGAATTAAGCAAAACCATCTTACTTTGGGATTATCCATGTCACGTATTCCTAATTTACAGAGGTTTGGGGGCACAATGCAAAGTCTATTTTTGTGCCTATTTCTACAGGCTCCTGAAGAGGCAAAGTGAGAACTGCCACAGTGCAGAGTGGTGCAACTGTGAAATAAAAATAATTCAGTTTCATAGTGAACAAAATTATCTCTCTCTTCCTACTACTTCAGTTGCTTTTTGACCACTACAGAGCACTGAGCTGACATTTCCCAAGATCTATTTTAACATCAAGGACTTGTTTTTAAAGAGTAATGATCAGATCAGAGTTCATTATTCTCTATATGTATTTAGGATTTTCCTCAAGTGCACATCTTAATAGTGCTATATTTTGGATTTTTTTTTCCCATTTTATTGCATAGTCCCTCAATCTTAGTTTGTTGTTTTTTTTTTTATTATTATTCTCATGAAAAAATTTGCATTCTGATGAGAGAACGCTAAATTTGCATTCAGGTCTTATCTTCACTACTCCTACTAACTTCATATCAGCTGCAAGCTTCCCCTTCTCAAGTCTCACTTTTCCAGTTCATTTATGAATATGTGCAGAGTGTAGAGTTGCAGAGTGTATGCACCCTCAGCAAGTTTGCTGATGATACAAAACTAGGAGGAGTGGCTCATAAGCCTGAGGGTCTTGCTGCTAATTCAGAGGGAGCTCAACAGGCTGGAGCAATGGGCTGACAGGAACCTCATGAAGTTCAATAAGGGGAAGTGCAAAGTCCTGCACCTGGGGAGGAACAACCCCAGGCACCAGGACATGCTGGAGGCTAATTGGCTGCAAAGCAGCTTTGAAGAAAAGGACCTGGGGGACACCAAGTTGAACTTGAGCCAGCAATGTGCCCTTGCAGCATAGGCAGCTAACAGTGTCCTGGGCTGTGTTAGGAGGAGTCTTGCCAGCAGGTCAAGGGAGGTGATCCTTCTCATCTACTCAGCATTGGTGAGGCCGCACCGGGAATGCTGTGTCCAGTTCTGGGCTCCCCAGTACAAGAGAGATATGGAGCTTTTTTAAATCTAGCTCCATATACACATTCCAATATTCAGTGTACGTTAAATGTTATCTCTTGTAAAATCGTAATTGTCTTTTTTTGTATTGTTTGTTTGAAACATTATTCTCTACTATAGATAATGATAGCTATGATTAAAACAAGAAAATTGGGAATAATTTCCATAATGAGTAAATACATTATACATTCCGGTGACAAGAAAATAGATCTCTGATTTCTTGAAAATCTGAAGATTGAGAAAATGTAAAATCAGCCACTTCCACTGGGTGGCAGTTTTGTACTCCCTTAATAACCTTTTTTTTTTTTTTTCCTGAAGTCAAACTATAATTCACCAATTTATGGATATAGATATACTGTTCTTTTACTCTGGATGTGAACTTGTTATCTCATTAGTTTTTCATCTAGATTTTTATTTTAATACAGGTTTTTGTCTTACCTTTTTCCTAATGATTAGCTTGTTAAATTTTATTTGATAGTAACATATAAATTTGAAATTTCCTTATTTAACTGTAAGTTTTTAGAAGGTGCTTGGGGAAAAATACCCCACGATTTCTGGAGTGATCAACTAGACTAATGTCATGATCCTGTTCTGCCACCCATAGATATAGACAATATTAGAAAGTATCATAACTTTACTTCCAGTCACACTATATTTGGTTCTGCCTACACACAACTGCAGGAAAAATTTATTATAATTAGTATTTTATCTGATTTAAAACAAATATTTTAGCATTGAACATTGCAAAGACAGAACCAGTACAAATCTGATAACATTATTCCTTAGCTAACTTCCAGATTTGGTATCGGTCTGCTTCATGATTTTAAAGCATGTTGGCCACATTGATCATATAAAGATAACATTGACTAAAAAGATATCAGTATATCAGGAAAAGAAATCTGGATCTAAAAGCAAGGATTTTTTAATAATATTTTCTTTATCATAAGGTACTACAATGTTTGAAATGCTTCAGTTAAAGCATGGAATTAACATCTACAACAAAGTAATGGGTCGCAAGAAGGGAAATGTGATTGTGTTTTAACTAAATACCCACTGCAAGAAGTCCTGTAATTGCATCAAACATAGTATGTAAACAGGTAAGAGAATTATTGTGAAAGCACAATGGAAACACTGAAGAAGCAAAACCAAACAATTAAAAATGGGTGAATAATTAAGATGGACAAGAGGTGAACAAAGGGCTTAAAATGCTCTAAGGCGGCAGAACGGGAATTTGTTATAGAATCCCAGACATCAATTGTGTGGAAACAACAGAGTATCACATATCGTGAAACAGTGGACAAATGCCTACAACCACTTCTACATCACATCTGCTGGAGCAAAGAGTGTATAAATACACTAAAGAACATTAGGGGTGTACTGGTACAACAGCAGAAGGTTTTATTCATGTTCTCTTGAATTGCAATTTAAAACAAAAAGTACCTGGAACCCAAAAAGTTGACAGATACCAAAACTTACATATGGGGAAAAAGGTAAGGCAATAGAGAAAGGTTGCTTATCTTGATGTAAGTTATACAAAAAGCACATACTTTTTAATAGTTATTGTATTTTATAACTATGAGTTTTAAACTTTAACACAGAATAATCTGAAACAAAGGAAGACATATCCAATATATTGGACTAATTTTTACAGCACCGTGTTTTCTAAAATTTTTGCCCTCAAAGCTAATCTTGCAAATAAAATGTATAACACAGGACTGCTCAAATCTACCCTTAATAATCATAAAAAACAAGTACATAAAATAGCAGCATATTCTAGTATTATTAGGCCCTTGATACCTGAATATGAATGAGTCAATCAGTATTTACTGCCCCAACTGTTCAGCTTTAGCATTTATCCTGACCTTCTAGGATAAGCATGGTCTCCAGGCAATACACCCGTAACTTCTGTGGGCCTGTTTGGGTCTATGGTTTCTACAGAGAAAGTTGAGCTAGGATGTCGAAGTGTTAAGGATATTGAATGGAGAGTTTAGTTTGAGCTGGCTTCTCTAAAACACACAGAATCCTCAAATAATTACACCTCTAATCTTTTTAGTTACAAATTCAGAAGACCTTGAAAATCTGAACCATGTATCTGTACCATCAGCAAATCATGTTTACTGTGTTCAAGAACTTGTGAGGGCCAGAACTGCTTCACCTCAGAACCCCAGCTTTTTAGGGTAGAGATGAGTGGTAGGACTTCCTTTTTCTGTTCCACGAACAATTCTAAGATGTTGTTTACCTATTTGTTCCACTGGAAAGGAGGGAAAAAATATGAGATTTTTATGGGATGGGCAAACGTAATAGCTTGCTCATTTGCCCAGTCTCCAAGCAGGCAGGAAATCACGAGTGGCCTGTAACTCTAAATACCTAAGTGTTTCTAGGACCTCCACACCACCACCAGAGTCCTGTACAGTGGGGCCTGCTTTGAGTGAGGGAAATGGGAAATGCTAGCAATTGAATTGTCAAGGAGAGATGAGTCTGTCAGACCACACTCTTCAGAAGTCCACTTAATGCCAGTTTATACAGACAACATAACTTTC